>JABUQX010130687.1:0-21402 GCA_015478945.1 Trachelipus rathkii
ATTATACTTTCTCAATAAATCATTCATTCTCAGTATATCGACTATCACATAGAACCAAATCATCGCATATAATAGGTATGGCATACTTCAAAGTACTGTTCTATTTCTCATTTTATTCTAAACACCATTTCCTGCCTCCCCCACTCTAATTCTTTCATACCCCATCCATTATAAAATTGGATAACAATGAGCATAAACACACCCTAATCTATCCGCTATTAATTTAAATCCAATCACTTTGACACATTTAATTTCTTATTAACTCATGTCACATATATTCCACGCTCGCATCCATTTTTTATGAACTTTTATATATTACATTTTAAACCGCTTGTCATTCAAACCATTACTTTATATAATATATATGAAATTATTACGTCACTGTTAACTAATTCTACTAATCCTATTTATAGCATCAAATCTCATCATACTTATTTTGCATAACTGCATAAACAATTGAGTTTTTTACCTACATTTATTTGTACTACAAAGATTTGTTCTGATATTTCACTTGTTTCACTAAATTTCAACTGATTTACTTGCGCGCGTTCTTACATAGCTTTATTACTCTTATTAACCTATTATTATTATTTATTTAGTTTACACTAAATTTATAATTAGAATGTATTAGTTATATGCTTTCTATACACACCTTTCATTTTGCATCCAAGCCCATCTAACTTTAATTTTACATTGAACAATCATATTAATAGATATATATTTATAATATAATATACCGATAATATACTATATAATTATCCATACCCTATTCATTGATTTATAAATCCAACATAGTTATATCTTAATATTCAACTTTCTTCTTCACCAACTATACAATTACAATCTATATTATAATATATATATTATATATTATACTTTTTTACACATTCGATATACGTCATTTCTCTACACCAACTCTATGTATAACTTATGGATATAGTATCTTAGTGTTTAAGAAAGATTTAACTTATAATTACAACACTAACTTATCTATCTTATCAGATCAATCATTCCTTCTATACCATTATCTATATTTTCTCCTCAGTAAACCATATAATACTCAAAACACTCTGTTATATAAATTCAATTACCCTTTATTTGATATCTATCAATACTATCCCCATTTTAAATATCAGCGTTCTCAACACTATCATATCTGTAAGCTTACTCTACATCATTCACTATAATACTATTATAACCTCAAATACATTCATTCATGTTGTTATTTTCTTCTTTTTAACGCAGAATTATGATACATATCTATATATCCCCACGTGTCATGATGGGCTCAGTACATAGGAGGACGTGTTTTGACAGTCGCAACACAATACTTGACCTTCCGATTGCAACTTTAATTGTGAGACCAAGACTATAAGAAGTTCATATGACTACTGCTACCAATTCTCACACAGTTCGACCATATTAGAATTTGTCCCATAGGAGTCACTCACCAAATTGCAACTTTCCTCTCCCCTCTCATCCTTTCACACCCATACGGGACTTTAGGTTATTTGTGCAACACAAGTGCTCCCTACATCATCTCATTTTTACCGTTTCTTTCATTCTTTGTGTGATCAGTCCTCAATACGGCTTGATGCAATAATATATATATGATCTGCTTTCTAATCATCTCTAACGAATAAAAAGATTATTTAGAAGATAAGAGAATATTTTGATTCTAGATTAGAGAAAGTGTTGGAAATCTTCTTCGTAATGAAGAATAAGGTATGAAAGAGACCTAAAAAATAGATATTAGTATTAATGGACTCAACAGAAAGTATCCTTACAACAGATCAGATATTCAATAATAGAATGGTTATGCAAAGTTTTGTGGAGACTGCAAGCATTATGCTAATATACTGTATATGCCGAACGTATCTTGAATATTATTTCATAAAAATTTATATATAGATTGAAAAAATTCAATGAAGGCTAAGGAAAATATTTTTCATTACTTTGAATGTTTTTTCCGACCTGAGATAGGGTGTATAGTATTATTAGCTTAGCAGTTAAGTTTTTGGTAAGAGAACTTAAAAGAAAATGCATGAGATAAGATCTTGTAGATAGAAAAATAGCATTAGGTCTCTTGAAAGGAGAAGTTATGCTACTAGAATGTTAAAAGGATTAGCGTCTGTTGTAATAGTAATGTAAAGTATAAGGAAAGTGAAGACAAAACCTAACATAATTTAACCTATATAATTTAATTTTATTGTGATTGACACAACTTATTCTTTTATAACCTAATTATGTTCACGCAAATCAAAGTTGGAGTCTGTCGGGCTACGAATATTGACTGTCTATATTGTGATTGTTACTGTTGGGGTCGACGTCTTCCATTCGGTGCTACAGTTCGTAGAGATTTGTGTATGATAGATATATAAGTTTGTGTAAGAGAATGAACATCATGATCTCGATGAGAAGGCTTAGGAGAGAAACCCGACAGGTCTTCTTGTTTTACTTATAGATAGTTTTGGCTCTGTTTATCAATTATCGTTTAATCAAAAAATTTAAAATTTTATTAAGATTATATATTTTCTAATTAATTATAAAATGAAAAGAATGAGTAGGAACCAGTTCAACCACAAACTGTAGAATAGTTAATTAGCTATTATGTCTTTGATTTCATTCTTAATTATATTGGTACAATAATAAATAAAACATCTATTTTTTTAAGTTTTATTTATATATAATTTTATCTTTTTTTTTATCTCTCTAAAATTATATTTATTATATTTCTATTTTTATTCACTCTACTCTATATATTATTTTGACCCTTATTATTTGACCTACTATTTATTAATTAGATGACCAGCACTATTATCAAATGTTTTTTTATATTCATATTACATACACTCTTTAGTATTTCTTTTATACTTTTATTTTCCTTTGTACTTTTAATTCATACAATATAATCAATCCAAATCATTATCTCTTAGACATATCACATTAAACGCTTCAACTTGATTCTCTCTTTTTCACTAAACCAATCTTCCGGCTACGAGATATTATATCCTTTTGTCGATTACAAAAAGTATTTACTTACAAATTACTCATCCTGTATTCTATTTCACAATAACATCATCACCTTATTGCCGATTCTCATTTTTCTCCTTCCACATGTTCAATAAATTCCTTTCTAACTCGACACGCGCCTCGAGCTCCATAATGTATATATAGTGAATGGAATATATAAGAACAACATCAATGTAATAAAGAGTACTTAAACTAATTAAAAAAAAATGAGAAAAATATTGAAGGGTAATAAAAAAAAGAGTATAACTTTATCTTACCTCATGAATCAATAAATGCAGTCTCTGTATTGTTTTTTGTTATATTCTGAGAAAAACTCCTAGGAACTGGAGTAAAACATATCTGGAGATTTAGAAGCCATAATGCCAGATTGCAAACTTCTCTGGGAAACTGACTCTGAATTTTAAAAGAGAACTAAAAATGAAAAACTAATCTGTTTAAATACTACACAATTATCTAAATCTGGGTTAGGAACCGACCGGGGCTCAGATTTTGCTGGGGCCGGGGCCACAAAAAACGCCGGGTTTAGCCGGGGCCCCGGTCGGTTCCTAATCCGGGTATGTCGTTAAAATGTGCTTTCTACAATTTTTTCTAGTTGAAAAGGAAAGTTCTTAATGTTATTAAAATATGTAAGCTGTCACCAATTAATTTGAATTCTTAGTATCTTACCATGAGCATTTCGAAGATCATATGTTTTTGGTGACGATTCAGGAACTGTAGGGTTGATACATAAATTAGAAGTTGCTGACTGAACCCATTCAGCAACTCTTTGTCGCTTATAATTTGAAGAGTATCTCTGAAAAAAGCAAATAATTTTTTTTTATTCAAAACAACTATAACCCTAAATTTTGAATTTTATAATATATATATATATATATATATATATATATATATAATATATTTATAAATATTTATTTTTTTTATATTTTTATTTATTATATAATATATTATATATATACTTCTATATAATATATATATATATAATATATACATTTTAAGGTAATCATTGTCCGTACTTTTCTTCTTTTGGTATCAGTATCAGTAAAAATGTGCTGATAACAAACCAATACCAATAGAATACAGGAGATACCAAACAGAAAAATTTAAAAATTGGTAAAAAAAAGTATAAATTTAATTGTTATTACTTACTGTCATTATTGTTATAATTACTTATATATTATTATCTATTATTATTAATTATCATTATTATTATTATTATTATTATTATTATTATTATTATTATTATTATTATTATTATTATTATTATTATTATTATTATTATTATTATTATTATTATTGTGGTGGGGACCACCTACAGAAACTTTTAATAAATATTCCAAGCCTGAGTTCGTTTTAAAAGAATAGACCTATGAGGAAAGGAAAAAGAAAACTATTGGTGGAATACAGAAATTAGTGAGAACATCAAAGTAAAGGTAAGATGTTTTAAAATATTCAAGGATAATTGTCAAGAGGAAGATTTAGAAAATGATATGAATATTAAAAATGAACTTTCCCACTCAATAAGAAAGACAAAGACAGTAACAAATCAATTTAGCAAAGAAGGTAGTAATAAAAACCAAAAAAGTTTTTGTTTTTATAAATTTCAAAGTAAGAATATAAAAATGGAAAATTTAATAAATTTAGAGATAAGGAATTAGTTAACATTTTCAATACTATTTTGCCTCAGGCTTTACTGAAGAAAGATTGGATAATAGTTTTGGGACTAGTGCTTCTGGTATGCAAAAAATAAGTTAACTTTAAAATTTGAATTTGAGGTGGAAGAAATTAAGTCTTTAATAAACTCTACAGAGAGTGGGGCCAGAACATGAGACACCCATGACCCAAGTTCATTCTGGATAAGTGTTTTTATATTTTTCCTTGTTCACTTCAACCCTTCTATTTTTTTCTCTTTTTACAAATATATATTATTACTGAAATTTATAAGTATTGAATATTATTATTTAACATCCTTATCACTTACCAAAGATAGTAACAAACCATATCATAATAGGTATTAACAAATTTTTAGGAAATATTTTTTTGCATTTATACTTTGATTATGCTTTATAACTTTACTCTTCAAATTTTTAAAATACCCATATTATTTTTTTTTGTTTTCTAGAACCTTCACCAATTTATCATTGGGTGCGATTGATTCTTAGTTCTTCTCATTTTGAAAATCTACCCCATCTACCAATGGGGGTAAGAATTTTACCTTTATCTTTTATACTTCCTTTTCTCACTCTTTCATTTGTTGCTTTACACTTTTATTTTACATCTTTTAGTTCTAACTTTGGCCTCTATTCACTTAGTGTTCATTAAACATGAAGCCAACTCCATTCTTCTGAACTTTGTGTGATTCATCACGGTTCATTGGCCCAACAAATTCGTCATTTATTTGATGTTCTTTTTCTTAAGTAGTTTTCTGGTTAGGTTTAGTTTGTGTATGGTACTGGCTCCTTTGTTATCCAAGGGCAGTTAGTCTTTGCCATCATTCTTCTTTTTGACCTTCTGCAGCTCCAACATAGTGTTTTGCAATTTAGCATATAATATATTATTATAATATATATATATATAATATATATTATATATATATATATATATATATATATTATAATATATATGCCGTATATATAATATATATATTATATATATATTATAATATATATAATATATATATATATATATAATATATATTATAATATATATATTTATATATATATAATATATATATATATATATATCTATATGATATATATAATATATGAGGAACAATATGGCCCCAAACAAACTGAACCCTGTGGGACACCTCTTTTCCAAATGATAACTGATTGCTATTTATAGTACACATTGATTTCTATTCCAAAATGACTTTATTCTTGTACTACCCCACCTTATGAAAGGCTTTACTGAACTCTAAATACAGTATATTATATCAATTGAATTGTTTAAGGTATTACATAAATTCAAAAAGACTTGTCTGACAAGATCTACCTTCCCGAAAACCATGTTCGGAATCTTAAACTATCTTGTTATCATCCAAATATTTATCTATTCAATATTTCAGTAGCTTCTCCAAAACATTTACAACAGAGATATTAAGATAACCGGCCTATGATTTTCAAAATCTTCTGTACTTCCTTTCTTTTAAATAGGCACAGCATATGCCATTTTCCATTCCTCTGGTATCTCACTGAATGTAATGGATTGTTTAAAAATAAAGTATAATGTCTTTGCTATGATGCTACTACATCTTTTCATAATTATATTTTATATACCCTCAAAACCCCCAGCTTTACTTGAATCAGTATGGTTCTGTAAAGACTTAATTTCTTGCAACTCGAATCCAAATTGAAAAGGTCTATTTATTATATTGATACCATAAACACTATTCCCCAAAGTATTATCCAATATTTCCTCAGTAAAAACTGATGCAAAATAAATATTGAAAATGTTAACAAATTCTTTTTCCAAACTTATTACCCATCTTTCATCATTTTAATTGGTACCAATTGTGCTATTTTTACTTTTTAATTATAAAAAAAGTTTTTGGTTCTTTATTACTATTTCCTTGCTAAAATTATTTTTTTTACTCTCTCTGAATTTCTTATGTAGAGGTTAAGTTCATTTCTAATATTCCTAAAATTTTCAAAATCTCCCTCACTACTATTACCCTTGATTTTTTTTAAACATCTGTACTTTACAAACTTTGATTTTATCACTTACCTCTCTACTCCAACAAATAGGTTTCTCTTTCTCTCTCTATCTTTAAAAATACTGACTGATATTCATGAAGATTTTCTTAAATGTTCATTAATCAAGTAATAATATAATAATAATATAATAATAATAATAATAATAATAATAATAATAATAATAATAAATATATAATAATAATAATAATAATAATAAAATAATAATAATTAATAATAAAATAAATAATAATAATGAATAATAATAATAAATCAACATCACATGATCAAACATCCAGTTAAATTTTTAAGTGTTTTTTACACAATTCCACATTTTCAGTTGGGCATTATTATATGATATATATTATAATATAATTATATATAATATATATATATATATAATATAATGTATATATATTAATATATATATAATATATATATAATTATAATATATATCTTATATATAATATCATATATATATTATATATAGTATATATATTAACCTATATATATATATATAAATATATATATATATATATATAGTATATATACTATATTATTAATATTCTGGCATTGGTAGTTATTATCACGTTTGGTATTGTCATATTTTTACTGATATCCAAAGAAAAATATTGAGAACCAATACCTTAAAATGAAGTGATATAACCAATACCAATACCAACATTTTAGCCAATACTGATACCGGAAAAAAAGCCCAATAATGTACTCCTAAGCTTAGTAACTATAACAAAAAATGCTGTGAACCTTTATGAAGACAGAAAAGGACCGTAACAAAGAGCCTTAGAGACATATCCAAGAATGTTGCAATTAAACATGCAAGATTTAATGTACAGGAAGGTGAATCAATTTGCACATCATGCTTGAACAAGTTGTATCAAGTAACACAGTCTCCAACAACATTAAGGTCTAAATGTGAGACTAATTATGATGAAGTTGATCAAATAAGAGATAATGCAGAGAGTGATATGGACTCTCATGTTAAACTAGAAGATTTTAATTTCCAACTTGTGAATCTCAATGTTAGGCTACTCCAATTAAAGCAAGCAATTTCTATTTATAGGTTTGTACATACACTTCACATTACCTTAGAATGATAGTGTTATTTAAATAAAGAATCACAAAATTATTTTTACAGCAAGTTTTAAAAGCTTATAAATCTCCCTAAAAATTATTTAAATTCTAACTGAACATAAAACTTTATATTCTATATATTTCATTACAATACTTTTAATTTAAAATTGTGAAAAAGTTTTCTGCACTGCTGCATTATATTCACAACAATAAATGTTATATCATTTTAACAGCTGGAATAAAATTGAAAACTACTTCCACTCAGAGAAATTGATACAAGAAATATAAAAAGGCAGCTGGTAGCCTAAAATGAATATTTTAGGAAGTTTAACAGGGTGGCCTGCCAGATGAAGACCACTCATCATCTAAAGTGCAGCATCGTGATAATTCTGAGTAAATGTACAAAAACTATACATCCATTACATAATGAATTTAAAAAAATATATATTTTATGAAACAAGTTTTGTAAAATATTTTCTATAAAAAATGTTATAATTTTTCTTTACATAAAATATTTTGTTAAATATTTTTCAGGTTTGAGATTCTTATGAATTGGCTTGTTGAAGAGTTCAAAGCTACAAAATCACATGAAAGAAAACTGCAAATATTAACTGTCACCTTTGTCAATTAATAGAACAGTGCAAGTCTTCAACACAACTACTTATATGGTGAACAAATCAAGAAAGCTAAGTAAAGAATTTGGAATTTTAACAGAAATACCTAAGGTCAGTAAGGGTAGAGTAATTACTGAAGATATGAGAAGGGAAGTAGAAAACTTTTACAACTCTGATGACGTGAGTAGAGTATGCCCATGGAAAAGTGTCTTCCTTAGTGTGAAGGATAAAGAGGGACAGAAACAACATATGCAAAAGAGGTTAATACTTGGAAACCTGAAAGAAATCTATGAACAGTATAAGAAAGAATCTCAACATTCTCCCAAAGTAGGGTTTTCTACATTTGCAAGTTTGCGCCCCAAATACTGCATCATTACCGAAGCAAATGGAATACATTCAATATGTGTGTGTGTTTACCATCAAAATCCAAAACTCATGATATCTGCCATAGGATGTAATGACATCAATATCAAAATTTAAATTGAAAAATGTGTATGCAGCATGAATAGCAAACAATGCATGCTTCAACAATGTGGTAAATGGCCTTGAATAAATGGCATTTTAAACTTTTCCAATTTATGTTTGAATCAAATTGCAGAGATAGAATCAATTTTAGCCAATGGGTGCAAACTGATCACTGAACCTTAAAAAATGCATCCCTATCAATTGATGAATTTATTGACAAATTGTCAGGTCAAATTAGGAAACTAACAAAACATCACTTCATTCCAAAGAGTCAAAACAATTGCATCAAAAATCTTAAAAACAATATTCAGGAATAGGATGGAATAATAATAGAAGATTTTTCAGAAAATTATTCGTTTGTAGTACAAGATGCCAGTCAAGCATTTCACTGGACTAGAAATCAGGCAACAATTCACCCATTCATATTGTACTACAAAGCAAATACTAATTTATGACACAATACATTTTGTTTTATTAGCGATAGCTTAGAGCATAAAAAAACACTAGTTTATACTTTTCAGAAAGCATTATTGACAGAAGTAAACAAATTGTTTCCAAATATAAATAAAATTCATTACTTTACAGATGGTTCAGTTGCCCAATATAAAAATAGATACAATTTCATTAACCTGTGTCATCATGAAAAGATTTCTATGGCATAGTAGCAGAGTGGAATTTGTTTGCAACTAGCCACAGTAAAAATGTGTGTGATAGCATTGGAGGAATGGTAAAAAGGGTTTCAACAAAGGTAAGTTTACAAAGAACAACAGAGTATCACATCTTAGCAGCAAAAGATTTATACACATATTCTGAATGCATTCCCTCTATTCAATTTTTTTATATTACAACAGAAGAGCTTTTTCTCAAGCATCGTTTTAAGGAATCTAAAACTATCAAAGGAACTCATGGTTTTCACAAAGTTATACCAAAAAGTATAAATAGTCTTCTAGCTTATGAAATATGTGATTCAGATATTTACAAAGAGTTTAAATATCAAACAGATGAAGGGTGGGAAATCATAAATTATTGCTGTAAATTCAATGTAGATAATAAACCAACTGATGTTGAAAGCATAAATGGGAAATATGTAGCCTGCATATATGAAATTGAAATATGGTTGGGATTTGTAGAGCTGTGCAGTTTAGAATATCAAGATGTTAAAATTAAATTTATACATAAATTGAGTTCAAATGTATATTACTTTACTGATGTGGAAGACACATTTTGGGTACAATTAGAAATTATAATTTATGTTATGAGCCAGCCAAATATTAAACCAAAAAGAAAAATTGAATACAGCTTTGATAGGAAGGAATTATTAAGGGCACATCAGCTCCAATGAGGCATATATATATAATATATATATATATATTATATATTATAAATATATATATATATTATATATATATATATAGTATATAATATAATATATATATATTATATATATATATATTATTAATATATAATATATCTATATATAAATATAGGCACCTTATTCTGTTTAAGTGCAGCAGATGAATAGTTTTATTTTTTTTCATATATTAGTAGTAAGGTATATAAGCAATTAATTAAGGTATATTTGAGAATGATACAAAATATGGAAGTATTAAAAATAAAAGTCGCCGAAGACGCTGATTTTCATAAAAATATGTTTTTTTTTTACTTTTATTTTTTAACCTAAGGTGTTTTAACCAAACCTAATCCTAACAATTAAAGATCATATTGATCCAAGTAACAGGCTGCCAGGCCCTGATGTAATATATTTGGTCAGAGTTCTAAAGAGGGTAGTACCAAGCATGAAAAGGCATGGAATTTGGATTTTTAAGCGGTGAGGTCCAGATGACTGGAAAAACAGCATATGTTGTGCCTATTTTATAAGAAAGGTAGTAAGGAAGATTGGGGAATTATAGACCAGTTAGCTTAATATCTCTGGTGTAAAGGTTCTGAAAAAGTTAATGAAAGGTCATATAGACGAAATATTTAGAAGAACAAGGTATTGTATAACTCCCAGCACGGTTTCAGAAAGGGAGGTCATGTCAGACAACCCTTTTTTAGAATTTATGGAATACATTACTGACTGAACTGACCGAGGAGATCCAGTTTGATATTATTATTTAGACTTTAGTTAAGCTTTTGATAAGGTTCCCTCAATAAGGCTGATGAAGAACGTAATTGCAATGTGGTAAGGGGAGTGGTTTAACATGGTTGGTTAAAGAGTGTTGCCCGAAATAGAAAACAGTGTGTAACAACTAAATAGCAAATAAATCATCATGGTAAATGGTGAAAGAGTGGTGTCCGCACAGGGTTAAGTACTGTGCTACATCGTTCTCATATATATAAATGATTTAGACAGGGACTTAATGCAAGGTTTTCTAAGTTTGCAGATACCTAAAGTAGCTCACAGTTAGGAATAATGAAGGATGTATAAAGATTCAAAATGATCTTGATAAACTTCTTGGGTGGGCAGATAAGTGGCAAATGAATTTTAATACTAAAAAGTGTAATGGTCTTCACCTAGGTTACACAAGTAGTAGGGCTAACTTATTGCACGTGTTGGTCATTTTGACCACAGCGTCCAGGGACCAAACCGCATTTTTTGAGCCCAATTTTTTTACCTTTTTTGACCTTTTTGGCTTGACCTTTTTGGGCCTTGACTTTTTTGGGCCTTGACACTTATTTGGGCTCTAGACCTTTTTTGGCCTAGACCTTTTTGGGCCTAGACCTTTTTGGAGCCTAGACCTTTTTTGAGAACCCAAATTTTTCGACCAACCCTTTGGTCTTCCATGGGTCATTTTTGGCCCACGGTATTTTTTGAGAACCCGATTTTTTGAGAACCCGGATTTTTTGAGAACCCGGATTTTTTTTGAGAACCCGGATTTTTTGAGAACCCGGTTTTTTGAGAACCTAATTTTTTGAGAACCCTAATTTTTTATGGCAACCCTAATTTTTTGACAACCCTGAATTTTTTTGGGCAACCCTAATTTTTGGCAACCCTTCGAAGAAGGTTGCGCCAACCGGTTGCTGTCAGCACGCGTTTTTTTGGCAACCCTAATATTTTCGGCAACCCTAATTTTGGCACCCTAATTTTTTTCGGCAACCCTAATTTTTGGCAACCCCTTCGAAGAAGGTGTGCGCCCGGTTGGGTCAGCAACCGTTGTACGTATTACCCCTATTTTATTTGCCCCTAAATTTTTTCGACCGTGGGCCATTTTTTGCCCACGTAATTTTTGGCTAACCTTTAGGGTTTAGCCCGTTTTTGATGTCCTTACTTTGTTTGCCCATGATGATTTCGGCATTAACCTGCAATATACCATGGGTATTTTCTTGAACCCACGCCAATTTTCTGGCCACTCGTGGCCCACCCGTCACATTTTTCGTTCCTAACTTGTACGCAAGTATGATCTAACCTAACTTGAACACCTACACACGTGCGCGTGCGCCATACACATAACACACACACACACACTACACCTATACAAGAACATTCACTAATGACACATATACACCCAGTTCAACTATGAACACTACATTTACCCATAGACACTTGCATTTACACTTATCTCACGTACAAACACACTGCCAATCCTTGGGTCGTCCATGGGGGAATTTTTGCCCACGGTAATTTTTGTCCTTCCTTTAGGACTTAACCCTTTTTTTGATGTCTTAACCTGTTTGATCATGAATTATTTTCGCCTTTGTGACCTTGGCCCATACTACCATGGGTCATTTTGACCCACGCTAACTTGAAGGCTTTTGGTTCCCAATCACCGTCAGAAGTATCTAGTGATGTTCTATAAGTGTTCTATGAGTATAGATGAGTATTAGTGAGTGCCAGGTGAGTGCCAAGTGAGTGCCAAATGAGTGCCATGAGTGCCAAGTGAGTGCCAATGAGTGCAAGGAGTGCACATAGTGGCCCGAAGTGAGGGCCACAGTAGTGCCAACTGAGTGCAGCTTTTTTTCGCAAGCCTTTTCTAGCCCTCTCCGCGAGTCCCCGAATAGCCTAAGGGGTGTCTACCCCTAGGTTATAAGGTATGACGATCGATTGGTGTATTTTACAATCTGCTAGAATGCTTCCTACTACTATGAGTTATCTTTTCCTACACTTAATAAGTACTTACACTCGCCAATAGACCTTACCTAGCTCAATATACACTTTCCCACTCACACCACCCAAGGTAACTTATAAGCACTTACATCTGCCATAGACACTGTACATTAACCATAGACACTTAACACACTCACACCTACACACAGATACACATACACTTACACTCACAACTCGCATATTTGATGCCCACCTTGCATCCTCAACTTTGATACCTCAACTTGATGCCCGCAGCATAAAGTGCCTCTTTTATTAAAAAACATTTTCGCGAACCTAAAACTGTATAACTCATTACAGACCTATTATTAACATTATTTTTACTTAATACTTTGTAACTTAATACTTTTAAATTTATAAAATTTTTAAAATTGTATGTAAGAAGAAAAAAATCCAGAGTGTCTGATATATAATTCTTTTATTTTAACTAAATTTACGAAATTTTATTAAAAACATATACTTTTCATACTTGAAGCAGTAAAGCAGTAAAACAATAGAGGTGTTATTACCTAAGCACCTAGGGGATTAGTACTGCCTTTGTTTTACTCTTTACTGTTTAACCTCTATTGCTTACTGCTTTAACTCATGGTTTAACGGCTTTAACTTTCTGCTTTACTGCTTTCACTTTCATGTTTAACTGCTTTAACTTTCTGCTTTACGCTTTAACTCAACATACATTACTACCTTAAAGCAGAAAAAAAAAATAAAGCAGTAAACAATAGAGGTGTTACCTAACACCTATGGGGATTAGTATGCTTTTGTTTTTACTGCTTTACTGCTTTTAATTATTCTGCTTTACTGCTTTTAACTATCTGCTTTACTGCTTTAGCTTTCTGCTTTTCTGTTTTAACTTTCTGCTTTACTGTTTTAAATCTACATGTTTACTGCTTTAACTCATATATTTCTTAACTTACATACCTTAAAGCATAAATCAGTTAAATCAATAGAGGTGTTACCTAAACCAAAGGGGGGATTAGTATGCTTTGTTTTACTGTTTTACTGCTTTGCTTAACTTTCTGCTTTACTGTTTTTAACTCTCTGTTTTTACTGTTTTAACTATCTGCTTTACTGCTTTAAACTCTCTGCTTTACTGCTTTAACTATCTGCTTTACTGCTTTACACTTTCTGCTTTTACTGTTTCAACTCATATATTTATTAACATTATGTTTTGTTTTATTTTGTTTTATACTTTTTTATTTTTATTCTTTTTATTCTTTTATTTTATTTTTATTATTTTACTTTTATTATTATTTTATTTTGTTTTAATACTTTATTTTTATTCTTTTTATTCTTTTTATTTTTATTTTTATTATTTTACTTTTATTATTATTTTATTTTGTTTTAATACTTTTTATTTTTATTCTTTTTATTCTTTTTTATTTATTTTTTATTTACTTTTATTATTATTTTATTTTGTTTTAATATTTTTATTTTTATTCTTTTATTCCTTTTATTTATTTTATTATTTTACTTTTATTACTATTATTTTTATCCTTCTATTATAAACTTACTGTAATTTACATCATGCATCTGTTATTATTATTTAGAACACACACTCACACACACACACACACACACACACAGCGATGACTCACACACAGATTACTTACACTCACACAGACACTGATTTACTTACACTCACACACAGATTTACTTACACTCACACACAGATTTATTTACACTCACACAGACACACACACACACACCACATACACACACACACAGACAACACACACACACACATCACACACAACACGCACACACACACACACACACACACACAACAGATTAACTTACACTCACACAGATTTACTTACACACCACACAGATTACTTACACTTGCACACAGATTTTCACACACACACACACACACAATTTACTTCACACACAGATTTTACTTACACTTGCACACATTTACTTACAGTCACAACACAGAATTACTTACACACACACACACACACACACACACACACACAACAAACAATTCACTTACACCATGATAATCGTATAATTAATTAAAATCATTTTGATGTTTTTAATTAAACACGTACATTTCTTTGACTAATTCAAAGCTATTTCAAAAGATGTTCAAAGTTTCTTAAAAACTCTATTAATATAATCATAATAAAATCTTTGAACAAAGATTTATTAATTAACTGTTAATACTTTTTGTTTATAAATTTTTATAACTAAAAGTTTTAAAATAACTTTTAGTAAAAATTTTATGAAATTTTAATTAAAAACATATACTTTACGTACATACCATAAATCAGAAAATCAGTAAAGTCAGCCCCTAGCACCCCTCTACACCAAGCTAATGCCAGCGTTTTGTTCTTTTGACTTTAACTGCTTTAACCATCATCTTTATGACGACCATGTATAAGTTGAATAAAAATAACAAAATAAGTTCTTCTCTGCTAACATAACATGTATTTTATAAAAATCATTCTAAGTTTTTATTTAAAAATAACAATTATTCACTTACATTTATATTATTCACTCGATGTTAACTAAAAAATTTTCAAAGTTTTTTAAATAATTGGATTTCTTTATTATTATCTATGTCCATTGACAATCCATCACGAGAAAAACACAAACCCGCACTCGTTTACAGAATACGAACTGACTCTCTCTGTAAAATGTGTTGTAGGATATTCCTTTTGTAATCCGGGGCGATTTAAGCCTAATTCCAGTTCCGAAATATATTTCAAACTGACCTTTTTTCTGTAAAATGTGTGCAGATAACTACGTTAGCCTAATTCTTAGGCCTAAAATTTTAGGATAGCCTTTTTTGTAGAGGGCTAATTAATCCTAAATACATTAGGTCAAAAGGTAAATTCCGTATAGACAAGAATCATTGTTTATATTATTTTTAATAAATATATATCAATCTGAAACATGCTGGATCGGTAAGATCTTTAAGCAGGTAAGAAGGAATGTTTTCTTTACTTGTGATTGGTCGGGGTAAATCCTTATCTCTATATTACCTCGTATGTGATTTGGTCGAGAATTATTTTGACGTCTTTTAAAATTAACTTTGTTCTTTAAACTTGAATTTGAGCAGGTGTGTGTTTTATTATCTTGTAGACCCAAACTCATTTAAAATCATAGTCATTTTATAGCTGTTAACGCGGTGCAACAAGTTATTGATTTGTACTTAAAGTGTTTTATTTTATCTAAGTTGTATATCATATTTATAAATAATAAACTTCATTGGAGGAATCTTATTAATTTCACTAGAATAGATAAATAAACTTAATTCTACTAGTTCGATAAGTTTAAACCAACCAAGGGCTCAGGCATGAAGCCCCACCCGCAATAGGCAGCCAACCCCGCACGTACCGCTGGTTCGTCCCACGCGTCCCGCCCGCCGCGGTACCGCCGCCCGCGTGCGCGCCGCAGGCGCAATATTTCCGCGTACCGCCGCCGCGTGCGCCGCAGGCGCAATATTTTCGCGTTCCCCGCCCGCCGCGTGCGCCGCAGGCGCAATTTCCCGCAGCGAATTATTATTTAGAAACACGCATACATTCACACACAACACCACCACACACACACACACACGCGCACATACACACACACATTAACAGCAGTCACACACACACACCACACACACACGCACACTCACCTTAACACATATAACGTATAATTTAATTAAAACATTTTTACTTTTATTATTATTATCTTAATGTATTTACTTCATCCCTATTGGGTTATTATTATTTAGAAGACCATACACACACACCCACACACACACACACACACAACACACACACACACACACACACACACACACACACACACACACATCACACAAACCTCAGTTACACATATAACGTATAATTTATTAAAACATTTAATTTTTATTTTATATTATACTTAGTGTTATTTACTTAATGCCTATTGTTATTATTATTTAGAAGACACATACACAAACAAGCACACATACACACCCAACATCACAACACACCCACACCGGACACTTACAACATATAGCGTATAAAAATTTATTAACACATTTTACTTTTTTTTTATTATTATACTTAGTGCTATTTACTTCATGCCTATTGTTAATACACATAGACACACATACACACACACACACACACACACACACACACAAACACACACACACACAACACGCACTTACAACCACACACATACACCCTACTTACACATACGCGACACCCCACTCGATATTTTGAATCCTCAACTTTGATGGCATAGCTTTTTGATGCCTCACTTTGATGTCTCAGTTTGGTACTCAAACTTGAATGCCTCAGTTTTTGAATGCCTCAAACTTTGATACCTCACTTTTGATGCCTCCAGCTTTGATGCCGTCAACTTTAATAACCCTTAGCTTGGTTCCTCATCTTTGTGGCTTCATTCTTTGATGACTCAATCTTTCGATGGCTTCATTTTGATACCACCTATATTGATGATTCAGCTTATAAGCAGTTCACTTACCATAGACACTTACACTTACACTTATTACACACATACACTACATCTCTTATTCACACATACGCACATACACATAGACACTTACGTTCACCCCTAGACACTTACACTCACCCGCACACACACAAATAATCTATATATATAATATATATAATATATTATATATATATATATTATATATATATATATATATTATATATACTAATATATATCTATATTTCATTCGCCCGGGAATATTGCGCCTGCGGGCGCACGCGCGGGCGGGGACGGGAAAATTGCGCCTGCCGGGGGCGCACGCGGGCGGCGGGTACGCGGACATATTGCGGCCTGCCGGCGCACGCGGCGGGCCGGTACGCGCGGGCGGGACGCGTGGGGCGCACGCGGCGGGCGGGGTTGGCTGCCTTTGCGGGTGGGCTCATGCTGAGCCCTGGTTGGTAGCTTATGAACTAGTGAATTAATTATTATCTATTAGTGAAATTAATAATATTCCCTCAATGTATTTATTATTATAAATATGATATACACTTAGTAAAAATAAAAGACACTTTTAATACAAATCAGATAACTTGTGCACCGCTTAACCGCTAAAATGACTATGATTTTAAAATGAGTTTGGGTCTAAAAGATAATAAAACACACACCTGCTCAAGTACAAGTTTAAAGAACAAAGTTAATTTTCAAAAGACGATAAAACTATTCTCGACCATCACAGTAATCGAGGTCATATAGAGATAAGGATTAATCCGTCCACTCACAAGAAAGTAAGAAACATTTCCTTTTTACCTGTTTAAAGGATCTTACCGATCCAGCAAGTTTCAAGTTTTGAAATATAATTAAATAAAATAATAATAACAATGATTCTTTTCTATACGGGAATTCTTTTGACCTGGTAATAGGATTAAATTAGCCCGTCCTACAAAAAGGCTTAACCTAAATTTAGGCCTAAATTTAGGCCTAACGTAGTTATTGCACAACATTTTACAGAAAAAGGTCAGTTTGAAAATATATTTTGACCTGGAATTAGGCCAAAATCGCCCCGGGATACAAAAAGGATTATCCTACAACACATTTTAGAGAGAGAGGTCAGTTTCTATCTGTAAGGAGTGCGCGTTTTTGTGTTTTCTCGTGTTGGATTGGCAATGTACATAGATAATAAGAAAATCCAAATTAAGATTTAAAAACATTGAAATTTTTAGATAACTCGGAGTGAATAATATTAAATGTAAGTGAATAATGTTATTTTAAATAAAACTTAGAATGATTTTAATAAAAATACATGTTATGTTTAGCAGAGAAGAACTTATTTTGTTATTTTATCCTATACTCGCTTTAAAAGATGATGTAGCAGTAGTCCAAAGAACGAAAACGTGGCATAAGCTGGTGTAGAGGGTGCTAGGGCTCGACTTTACTGATATTTCGATTTTAATTGCTTTTAAGTACGTAATATATATGTTTTTAATAATAATTTCATAAAATTTTAGTAAAAGTTATTTTTATACTTGTTAGTTATAAAATTTATAAACAAAAAAGTATTAACAGTTAATAAAAAATTTCTTTGTTCAAAGGTAATGATTGATTTATTATAGAAGTTTTAAGAAACTTGGAAATAATTTTAGTTATATTTGAATGAGTAATATAAATGTACGTGTTTAATTAAAACTAAAATGTTTTAATAAATTATACGTTATATGTGTAAGTGAATGTGTGTGTTGTGTGTGTGTGTGTGTGTGTGTGTGGTGTGTGTGTAAGTAAATCTGTGTGGGACTGTAAGTAAATCTGTGTGAGTGTAAGTAAATCTGTGTGTGTAATAAATCTGTGTGTGTAAGTAAAATCTGTGTGAGTGTAAGTTAATCTGTGTGTGTGTAAGTAAATTTGTGTGTGTAACTAAATCTGTGTGTGTGTGTGTGTGTGTGGTGTGTGTGGTGTGTGTGTGTGTGTGTGTGGTGTGTGCGTGTGTGTGTAAGTAAATTTGTGTGTGTAAGTAAATCTGTGTGTGAGTGTATGTAACTCTGTGTGTGAGTGTAAGTAAATGGTGTGAGTGTAAAGTAAATCTGTGTAAGTAAACTGTGTGTGTGTGTGTGTGTGTGTGTGTGATTGTGTGTGCTAAATAATTATGAACAATAGACATGAAGTAAATTACAATAATAATCATAATAACAATATAAAATAAAATAATAATAGAAAGTAAAATAATCCATTAAAATAAAAAGAATAAAAATAATAACAATAAAAAGTATTATAACAAAATAAAAATAATAAAAAGTAAAGATAATAAAAATAAAATAAAAAGAATAAACGAATAAAAATAAAAAGTATTAAAACAAAATAAAATAATAATAAAAGTAAATAATAAAATAAATAAAAGAATAAAAAGAAATAAAAAATAAAAAGTAATAAAACAAAATTAAATAATAAATAGAAGAAAAATATAAATTAAAATAACAAAAATAAAAGAATAAAATTAAAAAGTATTAAAACAAAATAAAGAAACATAATGTTAATAAATATATGAGTTACAACAGTAAAACATATGAGTTAAAAGCAGTAAAGCAGATAGTTAAAAGCAGTAAAAGCAAGAGACGTTTAAAGCAGTTAAAGCAGATTAGTTAAAACAGTAAAACCAGAGAGTTAAAACAGTAAAGCAGATAGTTAAAGCGTAAAAAGAAAAAAAGCAGTACTAATCGCCCCCTTGGTGTTTAGGCAGCACTCTATTGATTTACTGATTTACTGCTTTAAGGTATGTAAATGTTAATAAATATATGAGTTAACGCACGTAAAACATGCTGAGTTAAAACAGTAGCAGAAGTTAAAACAGTAAAGCAAGAAACGTTAAAGCAGTAAAGCAGATAGTTAAAGCAGTAAATGCAAGTTTAGTTAAAGCTAGTAAATGCAGTAAAACAGAAAGCGTATAATCCCCACTAGGTGTTTAGGTAAACTCTATTGTTTTACTGCTTTACTGCTTTAAAGTATGTAATGTATGTGAGTTAAAGCAGTAAAACAGTTGAGTTAAAGCCGTAAAGCAGAAAGTTAAAGCAGTAAAGCAGAAAGTTAAGCAGTAAAACATGAGTTAAGCAGTAAAGGAAGAGAGTTAAAGCAGTAAAGCAGTAAAACAAAAGGCTACTAATCCCTTTGTGTGTTAGGTAATAACACTTCTATTGTTTTACTGCTTTAACTGCTTTAAGGTATGTAAAGTAAATGTTTTTCATAAAATTTCGTACAATTGTAAGTAAAATAAAAGTGATCTATATATCAGACACTCTGGTTTTTTCCTCTTACATACAATTTTTAAAAAAATTTATAAATAACAGTATTAACGTTAAAAAGTTAATTTACAGTAAAAAATAATGTAATAAATAGGTCTTGTAATGAGTTTACAGTTTTAGGTTCCGAAAATGTTTTAATAAAAAAGAGGCATTTATGCGGGGCCATCAAAGTTGAAGGTATCAAAAGTTGGGGATCAAGTTGGGGCATCAAAAAACTTCGAGTGTGTGAGTGGTAAGTGTAAGTGTATCTGTGTTTAGGTGTGAGTGTAAGTGTCTATGGTTTAATGTAAGTGTCTATGGCCAAATGTAAGTGCTTATAAGTGTACCTGGGTGTGTGAGTGTAAGTGTATATAGAGCTAGTGTAAGTGTCTATTGCGAGTGTAAGTACTTATAAGTGGTGACAAAGACTAACTCACACAGTAGGAAGCATTCTAAGCAATTGTAATATGACACCACATCGCATTCTCATACCTTATAACCGTAGGGGTAGAACACCCCTCTTAGGGCTATTCGGCGGCTCAGGGGAGGGCTAGAAAAGGCTTGAAAAAAGTGGCACTCAGTTGGCAATATGTGGCACTCACTTGGCACTATGTGGCACCCACTTGGCACTCATTGGCACTCCACTTTGTGCAGCTCATTGGCAACTCATGGCACTCACTTGGCACCTCACCTGGCCACTCATCTAA
>JABUQX010130688.1:0-5000 GCA_015478945.1 Trachelipus rathkii
AAGCATAAAGTTGGATCCATACTTTGAAATATTTGATTTGACGCATCCAAAAATCTATATAATAATCGTTTAGTTCCTTCACACTCTCTTCCTCTAAACTTTTTACTTTATCTTCAGATAGATTCTGAAAACAATTATAAATGGTTTCTAACTCCAAAGAGTAATAACAAGCTAGTTTGAATTTTAGGAAAGTGAAAATTGATATTATCTTAATTTTTCTCTTCATCTACAACTCAATCCATCTCAAATTTTTAGCGGCTTGTATCATTATATGAGCGGTACTAATGTAATGCATCTTTTTTGATTAGATAATTTTTTTGTAGTAATTTTTCAGTAATATTTTTTAAAAATTTTCCAAAATAATATTTTATACTTTTTGAACTTTTTTCCCAAGAACAAATCCAAAGCTAATGCATATAAACATAAGAAATTATTTAAGTAAAAAATGTGCATCTCTCTCCCGAGTATTATATGCTACTGAAATATATATTATCATCATACTTAATCGCCCCGAGTCCATTAGTATATTATTCAAAATTTTTATACCGACATTCTTTATTTATTTTAAAATTCCTAAATACACAGTGGTTTTTATACGATAATATCATTTGGATCAAATGATTGCTGGTAAGCATCGACTAGGGATGCTTCAGAGAAAATGTCGGAATATATATTACTCTCTCGGTGAACCTTTTGCTAGGGTAATTTCGGGCGTTCTCACTCTCTCTTCAATTTTGCATCCACTCATCTAATAGTTATTTGAAGTAATCTTTCCAGTAAAAAAATTCTGGGAGTTTGATATATGAATAAATGTCAAAAACATGGGTTACTTTTGAAATAAAACTGTAAATTCAAAAGAAATGAACTACAGACACAGAAAAACAATCCATAAACTCAACGTTTTTAAGATGGGTCAAAAATTCTTATCCTCTAGTTTGGTAGTTTCATATGGTTCAAAATCGAGCTGATACTTCCGATTTTCATGTCTCAATTATTTTTAATGGGGGGAGGTGAAATATTTTGGGTCGTTATAATTACGAAGACCCATTAATTGGACATACTCCTGTCCTTATTAAACATATTCTCTAATTAATTATTACTTAGTTTTCGCAATATTTCAGGAGTTAAACTCCTTATTTCTCTGGGTCGTTATGATTAGCCAAAAATAACAGAAATATACTTCATCTTGTATTTGGTCACTCCTACAGCAACTCCTGTGGTTTGCTTACCTAATACTATAAGTGATAAGCAATTTTATTATAAGTTTTTCGTTATATTTTTTATTTATTTTTAGATGATTGTTTTGACAGTCCTGTAGAATACAAGAATATAGACTCGGATATTGCGAATCCGGATGGCGGATTCTCGGTCTGGAGGCGTACTCGGCGCATTTTCTCGCTCGAGGATCTTCGAGTTATTGTAGTGGGGAGAGATGTGGGCAAGCGCTTCGGGAGAGTTCGGAATCTCTACAGAATTTCGCGGTTCATGCGCTATCGCTTTGGTATTGCGTATCCCTCTCGGAGATCTCTCTCTCGCGGTAGATCGCGTAGTGGGGTTTGGGATAAGGCTTGGGGACTGATGGCTCCCGGCGGTAATACGAATTCCGATATCGACAGGCTCTGACCTTCGGATTGTCTCGAAGTCTCGAATTCTCTCTCTCGAATATACCGCTGATTATCGTGAGGAGCTGATCCGGAGGTCTCTGGCTGGATGGCTCGATATGAGAATTTCGCGAATACTCGGGATTCGCTTTCATGTCGCTACTCCCGCGTAATGGTTACGTATTGAGATTTGGCGTAGTAGCCATTATTACTCTCTCGGGTACCGGGCTCACCGGGTACATTTTGTTCTTGGGTTTGTATTTATCTTGCCATTATAGTTCTGGGCAGTACTACTCCTGGTTTTTGGTGCCAGAGTAGGGCGTGTTAGCTAGATGCTTATAAGTAGGCCGGTGCTTTATCTAAGTAGGTCGCTGAGGTGTGTGTATCCTCTTTTACCACTTTGCAATACTGTTGCCTAGCCCCTATTGGACTGAGGAATTAGCTGCTCTCCTTCTGCACTTTTGTTTCCGGTAGATGCTCCACTTATATTGGGCTCTCTTGGCCGGTGTTCGGCTATCCCTGTGTCAGTATCTTAGTGAGTGCGTGACTCGGTTATATACACGGGAACTCCATGCGGGCTCTATGTTATCTTCTTGGGTTTTTCAACACCTTGTTCCTATGTGAATTGCGTTTTGCCGATACTAGGTGGTAAGGTAGCGGATGGTGGAGTTGACATATGTACACGCTATTCATATTATAATGCGGTGATCTGTGATATTTTGTGTGGATGCATTATGCACCGGTATTTATGGCGTGATTGTTAGCGAGTATGTAGCCGTGTCTCAGGGGTTGCCGTCTCACTCAGTTGAGTACGTCGTCAGGTTTAGTTGTCACTGAGGACTATATTATATATATATATAACCCTAACCTTTTTTAAGGTAAAAAAGTGCTGCTATACATCACAAGATGATTAAACAAAAATTTAAAGCGAGATATCTATATACAAATGCAATTCATTAAACAAAGAAAAAAGAGCTTTTTAACTTTTCCAAAATTTTCCTTTCTTCTCTTCCCTGCTGCGTGTGTGTGTGTGCAACTCCGGCTATAATAGCAAGAACCAGCAATAGTCGCCCATCATGTTAGGATGTACTCTTCCTGATATCGGTGTTTGCACTATCAATGTTCGTCACTAACAGCTCCTAAGCTATGGGGAAAGAAATCCAAATGGGAATGCAGGAAGTGAATTTTTAGTGACATCCGACATCCAACCTTTTGATAGCTGTCCAAGAGTTTTCTTACCAACTCTTCGTTATTTTCAGCTTTGTTGTTACCTATAAATCCCAAAACCACTAATTTAAATGCCCATCAAACAGATAGTTAGAAAGCAGTTAACTATTTCTCAAAAGTGTCATCCCTCAAGAGTTTTCTGATCTGTGGGTCATCGAATATTCCTTCTTTCAATTTTGATTCGCTTAAAATAGGGAACTGAGTCCTGAGACATGTAAAGCCATTTCCATTTTTATCCATTCTCTTCACAAAGTTTTTCATTAAGCCTAATTTTATATGTAAAGGGGCAAGCAATATCTTCCATGAGTCACCTAAAGGTTGATACTTAACATTTCCAAGTCCTGGAACATAGTTACTTCTTTTTGCCCACTCTTTCTATATTTAGTGCTTATCTGTTGCTCTACTGTCCCCATAGGCAAATGAAACAGTAATATTTGGTATTCTACCCTGAAGTCTCATTAGCATACAAACAATTTTCAAGTCTCCACAGGGTTTCCAACCATATCGTTTATACTGTAATGCATTAATTAAAACAGACATACTGTCATATGTTTCCTTCATATCTACTGAGTATCGGTCTGTGTGTGCACACATATTGACGGTTTGATGCCTGAACTTAGCTTCAAGCATGTCACAGACGAATGGAGACTTTTTATAGACTGTTCAAAGACATGTCTGAAAGCAGTAATGCTTCATAATGATAATGCCAAGTCTTCATTACCAGTAGCATACTCAGTAGATATGAAGGAAACATATGACAGTATGTCTGTTTTAATTAATGCATTACAGTATAAACGATATGGTTGGAAACTCTGTGGAGACTTGAAAATTGTTTGTATGCTAATGAGACTTCAGGGTAGAATACCAAATATTACTGTTTCATTTGCCTATGGGGACAGTAGAGCAACAGATAAGCACTAAATATAGAAAGAGTGGGCAAAAAGAAGTAACTATGTTCCAGGACTTGGAAATGTTAAGTATCAACCTTTAGGTGACTCATGGAAGATATTGCTTGCCCCTTTACATATAAAATTAGGCTTAATGAAAAACTTTGTGAAGAGAATGGATAAAAATGGAAATGGCTTTACATGTCTCAGGACTCAGTTCCCTATTTTAAGCGAATCAAAATTGAAAGAAGGAATATTCGATGACCCACAGATCAGAAAACTCTTGAGGGATGACACTTTTGAGAAAGAGTTAACTGCTTTGGAACTATCTGCTTGAAGGGCATTTAAATTAGTGGTTTCGGGATTTCTAGGTAACAACAAAGCTGAAAATTACGAAGAGTTGGTAAGAAAACTCTTGGACAGCTATCAAAAGCTTGGATGTCGGATGTCACTAAAAATTCACTTCCTGCATTCCCATTTGGATTTCTTTCCCCATAGCTTGGACGCTACGCTGTTAGTAAGACATCATGATAGTGCAACACCGATATCAAGGAAGAGTACATCCTAACATGATGGGTGACTACTTCTGGTTCTCGCTAAAAGAAAATAAAACGCAGCATAAGAGAAGGAAATGAAATTTTGGAAACGTTTAAAAATCTAAATTTTCTTTGTTTAATGAATGCATTGGTATATTTTGTTTCACTTTAGTTTTTGTTTAATGGATGCATTGGTATATTTTGTTTCACTTTTTTACTTTAAAAAAGGTTAGGGTTTATATATATATATATATATATATATATATATATATATATATATATATATAAAATATTTAATAATAGATAAATATAGTATTATATATATAATATATTTTTATATATAAAAAAAAAAATTATATATATAATATATATATATTATATATATATATATATATATATAATTCAGTGATGGGCGAATCCGTCCAATCCAGGAACTTCGGATTCGAATCCGGATTCGAGCTCTCGAATCCGGATTCGGATTCGGATTCCGAAATCCGAAGGTGCTGATTGGATTCGAATTCGGATTCCCGAGCCTTTCCACACACCGGAATTCGGAATTCGGATTCGAATCCAGGTGCTGGACTCGTATTCGGATTCGGATTCGAGCTTTTTTACATATACGGATTCGGATTCTGAGCTCGATTCCGAATCCGGATCGAATCCGAGTCTATTTCTTGTTTTCTAAAGGATGTTAAAAAATCAACTCAAAAATAATAAAAAAAAAAACAAAAAACTTGATAAAATTGCAT
>JABUQX010130688.1:15000-18802 GCA_015478945.1 Trachelipus rathkii
TAACTTGATGGCTTTGATGGTTACCAATCACCGTAAGAAGTATCTAGGGATCGTTCCTATTAGTGTTCTAATGAGTATTAGAATGAGTGCCAGGTGGTGCCAAGTGGAGTGCCAAAGTGGTGCCCAAACTGAGCTGCCAATGAGTGCCAATGTGAGTGCCACATAGTTGCCAGTGAGTGCCACATAGTGCCAACTGGGGGCCACTTTTTTCAAGCCTTTTTCTAGCCTCCCCTGAGCCTAGATAGCCCTAATATGGGTGTCTACCCCTAAGTTATAAGGTATGAGGAATCGATTGGGGTATATTACAATCTGCTAGATTGCTTCCTACTATGAGTTACGTAATTTTTATAACACCTATAGGCACTTACACTCGCCATAGACACTTACACTAGCCCATATAAACTTACACTCACACACACAGATAAACTTACACTTACACTCACACACTCGAAGCTCAATTTTGTTGCCTCTCATCTTTGAGAACTCAATCTTTGATGAAGTCATCTTTGATACCTAACCTATTATTAAATGAAAATTCATCTTTGATGACTCATTTTTTGTCTACCTCTAGATCAACTAAGCCGCCCACCGCAAATCATAAGCTGCCCACCAGGCCGCAGCAAGCCCCCTCCACGCAAAGGATGGAGGCCCCGCACCCGTAGGTGCGACCCGCCGAGCGAATGAAAAATATATATAACCTATAAAGTCATTCAACATTTTTATTTCATACTTAACCATTTCAAAGAATTTCTTTTCAAATATACCTATGATCATTCATTTTTTTTCTACTTAACACATTTTTTTATTAACAAACATTTTCGGCGAACATAAAACTGTAACCTCATTACAGACCTGATTATTTAACACATTAGATTTTATTAACATTATTTTTACTTAAAATACTTTTTACTTAATACTTTTTAATTTATAAATTTTTAAAAATTGTATGTAAGAAGAAAAAAACCAGAATGTCTGATATATAAACATTTGTTATTTATACCTACTGTGGAAATTTTATTAAAACATTAACATTACATACCTTAAAGCAGTAATCAGTAAATCAATAGAGTGTTTACCTACACCTAAAGGGATTAGTTGGCTTTTGTTTTACTGCTTTACTGCCTTAACTCATGTTACTGATTTACTGCTTTAACTCATGTTTTTACTGCTTTAACTTATATGTTTTAACTGCTTTTAACTTATCATATTAATATTAGCATTATACTATTACCTTAAAGCAGTAATCATAAATCAATAGAGGTGACTAACACCTAGGGCGGGATTAGTAATGCTTTTGTTTTACTGCTTTACTTGCTTTAACTCATGTTTTACTGCTTAATCATGTTTTAACTGCTTTTAACTATATGTTTTAACTGCTTAACTCATATATTATATTAACGTTACATACCTTAAAAGCAGTACAAATCAGTAAATCAATAGAGGTGTTACCTAACACCAAGGGGGGATTAGTATGCTTTTGTTTTACTGCTTTACTGCTTTACAACTTTATGTTTAACTGCTTTAACTCATGTTTTTACTGCTGTTAACTCACTGGCTTTACTGCTTTAACTCTCTGCTTTGCTGCTTTAACTCTCTGCTTACTGCTTTACCTCTCTGCTTTATACTGCTTTAACTCACATGTTTTACTGCTTTAAACTCATATACTTTTTTAATACTTATGTTTTTTATTTTGTTTTTAAATACTTTTATTTATTTATTTATTTTTATTTATTTTTATTATTATTTTTTATTATTTTTCAATTATTTTATTTTTATTTTTATTATTATACTTAGTGTTATTTAACTTCAGGCCTATTTTTATTATTATTTAGAAACACACATACACACGCACACACACACACACACACATTTATCCGCACACACACTTACACTTATACAAACATTCACTATGGACACTTATCCACACATTCACTATGACACTTTACATTTACCCATAGACACCTATCATTTACACTTATACACATGCGGTCCACACACACACACACTTACACTTATACACAAATTCACAATGATACTTATACACACATTCACTTACACTTTTACATTTATACATAGACACTTACATTTACACTTACAAACTTCACACACAGATTTACTTACACTCAACACAGATTTAACTTACAACTCACAACACAGATTTAATTACACCAAAGATTAACTTAACTCGCAACACAGATTACACACACCCACACACAACACACCCACTGCCAACATCTCACTTACACATATAACGTTATTTATTAAAAACATTTTATGTTTTAATTAAACCCGTACATTTATATTACTTCATTTCAAATATAACCTAAAATATTAATTTCACAGTGGATATTGAAGAAGAATCAATCATTATCTTTGAACAAAGAGTTTATTATTAACTGTTAATACTTTTTGTTATAAATTTTTATTACTATCAAGTTTTAAAATAACTTTTACTAAAAATTTTTATGAAATTTTATTAAAAACCATATATTTTACGTACCTTAAAGCAATAAATCAGTAAATCAGTCAGGTAAGACCCCTAGCACCCTCTACACAAGCCTATGCCACGTTTTTGTTCTATGATTACCTGCTTTACAAATCAATCTTTACCCATGTAAATAAGTAATATAAAATTAACAAATAAGTTCTTCTCTGCTAACATAACATGTATTTTATTAAAAACTTTTTCAAGGTTTTTATTTAAAAATAACAATTATTCACCTACATTTATATTAATTCGCTCAATGTAAACTAAAAATATTTCAAAGTTTTTTAAATAATTCGGATTTTCTTTATTATTAATTATTATTATTATTATTATTATTATTATTATTATTATTATTATTAATTATTACTATGTACATTGACAATCCATCACGAGAAAACAACAACCCGCACTCCTTACAGAAACGAAACTGACCTCTCTCTGTAGAATGTGTTTTGAAATAACTACTTTAGGCCTAAATTTAGGATAATCCTATTTTGTATCCCGGGGCGATTTAAGCTTAATTCCAGGTCAAAATATATTCAAACTGACCTTTTTCTGTAACATGTGGTGCAATAACTAACGTTAGGCCTAAATTTAGGAATAAATTTAGGTGTAGACGGGTTAATTTAATCCTAATACCAGGTCAAAAAGGTAATTCCAGTAATACAAAAATCATTGTTATTATTATTTTTATAAATAATATTTTCAAACTGAAACATGCTGGGTCGGTAAGATTCTTTAAGCAGGTAAGAAGGAAATGTTTTTCTTACTTGTGATTGGTCGGAGTAGTTTTCCCCCTAATTCAAAGCTAACCCAGGCTCAGCATGGGCCCCACCCGAAAGGGCAGCCACCCCGCCCCGCTGGTGCGTCCCGCCGCGGTCCCCAGCCACGCCGAGTGCGCTCCGCACGGCGCAATATTCCGGTTCCGCGCCGCGTGCGCCCGCCAGGCGCAATATTCCCGGCGGCGAACTGAAAATAAATATATATATATTATATATATAATATATATATATATATATATATATATAAATATATATAATATATATTATATATAATAATAATTAGTGTGTGTGTGTGTGTTGGGTGAGTGTAAGTGTCTAGGGGTGAGTGTAAGTGTCTATGTGTACGTGCGTATGTGTGAATAAGAGATATAGTGTATGTGTGTATAAGTGTAAGTGTAAGTGTCTATGGTAAATGTAACTGCTTATAAGCTGATCATCAACGATAGGTGGTAATCAAAGATGACGCCATCAAAGATGAGTCCATCAAAGATGAACACGCAAAGCTGAGGTAACCAAAAAGCTAAGTTAATTA
>JABUQX010130689.1:2500-5000 GCA_015478945.1 Trachelipus rathkii
ATATATATATATATGTAATAATAACTATATATATATATATATAATAATATATATAATAATAATAATATGTAATATATGTAATAATAATAATAATAATATAATAATATAATATGTAATAATAATATATAATAATAATAATATGTATGTAATAATAATATATATATAATAATAATAATAATAATAATAATAATAATAATAATAATAATAATATGTATGTATATAATAATAATAATAATATAATATAATAATATATATATATATATATATATATACGTATCACTCTTTCCTTGGCCTCTTACAACACTTGAAGAAAGAACCCTTGCCAAAAATCACCACAGTGCTAGTGTAATGTGTCATATTGGGCATCTTATAATATTCGGGGTGTACGACTTTACTATTACAAGGGGTTGCCCAAATCCTATTACATTTGGTGGCTCTTGGATACGCAGGTGAATTTAAGGTGAAAATTGCAGAGTTTATTAACAAAAAGAGGAGTTAGTGTAACAAAACCAAGGAGGAAGGACAATTGTAAGTAGAGAAATTTTTGTTGTTGTTTCCAATCTTGTGATTTTCTGGACGCGGATTTTTTCTTCTTTTTTTTTTGTTTCCTGATATGAGAAGATAACCAGCAATCATCATTGAAAGAAATTTTTTTGTTGGTGATCAATGAAGGGAGATAAAGGATTTTTTCATCTCTCGTTTCAAAAAAAAATTTTTTTAGTTTAATATGATATTTAGTGTTTTAAATCCTAAAATTTTTTTTGGGTATTATCGATTTTTTTTTTTTTTGGATTTTTTGGGGTGTTGAGATTTATCTACTATTTACATATATTTTGGGATGGAAACCGTGTACAGTTTCACTTATTTGTAAAAAAATTTTCATTATTTTTCTCTTTTCTTGATTAAGTTTCATTATATGAAGAAAAGAAGTAATATTTGATTTGAAGATGGTACGTACCAATGGGGGAAAAGTGGAGGGAGCAAAAGATGTATCTAGGGTGATGACATCGTTGAATGAATTTCCAAATGCTTTAATAGCTGAAGCTGAAGACTTGGACTTAGACCTTATAACTACAACGTTGAATATCTTTGTGCAGGCTCAGAATTCTAGAAAAGGAAACCATGGTACAGGGCAATTAGGTGAGGTAAAGTAGAGCAACGTTGTGGTGAGGCAGCTTGATGAAAGGAAGAAGGTAAAACTAAATGTGGACCAGGTAGTAAGGAAAAAGAAAGTTGGGAGAACAAAACAAAGAGCAAGGTATGAGGTGGAATGCTCACAAAACTTGTTGTACCAACTAGACACTTCTTCCCACTCTTCCGAAATATATTTTGCACCCTTCCGTTTCAAAATCTCACAAAAAACTTCTTTTTTGTAATCGGCTGATAACTATCCAATTTATCCTTCCCACTCCAAATTACTCCGTGTATCGACTCCTCCTTAGTTGTTTTTTTATTAAAGGGACGGTCTCGGTAGGGGTACCTAACTTTTGGGGTTAGTAATCATCAATTCTATGTTTTTTAGATTTTAATACACTGCATTGTAGAATTTACTGCTCTATCTAATGGTATGTTTATTTTTAAAAATAAAAAATATTTTTTTCATTATACACAGGGGTACATGTGGGAGGGTCAATTTTGGGAAGTAATAAATGATAAATTTTGATAACCTTTTTATTATTCATCCGATCTGCGCGAAACTTTCGGAGCATATAGTTGGAGAAGTTACACATTTATTGTTTTGGTAAAATTTTAGTACACAGAGTAAATTTGCCGCTGTGCATGGGAAAATTTCAAATTTTCAAAATTTTCCCATAAGCAGCGGTAAACCCCTTGAATCTACAAAAAAAAAATTGTAAACAAAAAATATGTATCTCGCCCATTTATATATGATCTGAAAATTGCTCATTGATCGGATAAATAAAAACAAATTGTCGTTATTTTTTATTTTTAAGTTGTCCCAAACCCCCCAAAAAAAATTATAATTGGTGGCATGTAACCTTTTTAATATTTATCCGGTTACAATGAAACCTTCACAGCTTGTGCAACTCTACAAGTTACACATATTTTATTTAGATTAATATTTCGTATTTCCAACGGTTTTGCCGCTAATCACGAGAAAACGTTTGAAAACTTTGAAATGTTTCTCATGAACAGCAGCAATTTTTTTCGGCATACAAAATCTTTATTTAAACAAAAAAAAATGTATACATTTCCTAATTACATATGCTCTGAATATTTCAAATTGATAGTATGAATAATAAAAAAGTTTTCGTTTTTATTTACTTTTGAGTAGCACAAAAAAAATTTAAAAGATTGATGGCATGCAACAGTTTTATTATTAATCTAAAGAGAGTGAAACTTTAGTAGCTTTTATACCTCAACGAGATACATATTTTTTATTTAGATAAAAATTTTGTATGTCCAACGGTTTCGTCGCTGGTCACGGGAAAACTTAAAACTTTTGAAGTTTTCCTATAAGCAGCGGCAAAATCGTTTAATA
>JABUQX010130690.1:0-7500 GCA_015478945.1 Trachelipus rathkii
GTAACTTGGCAGACGATAGCCGATTTATAATTATATCTTTTGCTCTTACATTTAGTTGAATAGGGTTCTTTTGATTTGTTATTACTAGGTAATTTGTTTTTTGTAGATTTAGGGAGAGTCTGTTTGCCTCTACCCATGTTATAATGTTTTTAAGTTCATTATTTACTTTGTCGTTAAGTGTGTTTATATTACGGTCTGATATTAAGATTGCTGTGTCATCAGCATATTGAGAGTGTATTGAATTGTGACAATTTTGAAAGTCATTTGTATATATATTAAAGAATAGTGGCCCAAGTATGGAGCCCTGAGGGACACCGTGGGAAATTGAGGCAAGTGGGGATGATGTGTCTCCTAAGCTGACGTATTGTGTTCGGTCGGATACAGGGATGGCAATTTTGGTGATTTTTTTGTGATTTTAAATCTCTCTAATTTGTTTAAGAGTAGGTTGTGCGGAACTACATCGAATGCTTTCGAGAAATCTAACAGTAAAAGTACACATGTTTGTTTTTCATTTAGTGCTTTGTATAGGTTTTCAGTAAGGAATATCAGAGCATCCTCTGTGTTGCGGTTTTTGGTGAAGCCAAACTGATTTTGAGAGAGAAGCCCATTTACATGCAGGTAATTAGTAAGTTGAGCATGGACTAATTTTTCAAAGATTTTACCAGTTGTATGTAGGATTGAAATCGGACGAGAGTTTTTCGGAAGGAAGGTGTCAGAGCTCTTGGGAACAGGGATAACTTTTGCAATTTTTAAGTCAGTTGGATAGTAATGTAAGTCAATTGAATTGTTATAGAGAGAGGCTAAAATAGGTGAGATTTCTTTTTTGCAGTGTTTGTATATCCAGTTCGGGACACTCTGAAGGTCAGAGCCTTTATTCATGAGACCATTTATAACACACTCAACGTCAGAGGTTGATATTCTTTCGAATGCAAAGTTCTGCCCTTCGTGTGGTCTTAAATAGTCGGCAAAGACCCTCTCTGTTTCTGGAACTTCGGCTGCTAAAGCTGCCCTTACGGTAGTAAAGTAGGAGTTCAATTCATTGGCTATGCGTTGCTTATTCGTGACTATTTCATCACCTATTTTTAATTGTTCTATTTTTGTTTTTAGTTTATTGTGTCGGTTTAGAATGTCGTTAATGATGCTCCATTGCGAACGTGGGTTGGATTGAGTCTGGTTGAACTTATCAGCAAAGAAACTAGCTTTGGATTTTCTTATTAGTTTTTTAAGAGTGGAGGAGTATTCTGTGTAAACATGCATTGGTATAGTCCCCAGCTTAGCACTTTTATGTAGGTTGTGTTTTTGTCTAATTGAGGTTAGTAATGCTTTAGTCAGCCATTTATTCATTGACCTCTTTTCTGAGATTGTTTTGTGTTGTGTTTTGTGTTTTAATAATAATAATAATAATAATAATAATAATAATAATAATAATAATAATAATAATAATAATAATAATAATAATAATATAATAATAATAATAATAATAATAATAATAATAATAATAATAATAATAATAATAATAATAATAATAATAATAATAATAATAATAATAATAATAATAATAATAATAATAATTATAATTATAATAATTATAATTATAATTATAATAATTACAATAATAATAATAATAATAATAATAATAATAATAATAATAATAATAATAATAATAATAATAATAATAATAATAATAATAATAATAATAATAATAATAATAATAATAATAATAATAATAATAATAATAATAATAATAATAATAATAATAATAATAATAATAATAATAATATTAATAATATTAATAATAGCTAGATTTTACGTAGGTTAAATCGCTGAGTTAGCTATTAATGTTTATTTAGTTAATAAGTTTTTATTTTTTTTAGCAAAAGATTTGGTAGAGTTTTCGGTTTTGATGTCTTGTGGCATTAAGTTGTAAAGTTTAGCTGCTTTGTAGCTGACGTTTTGAGTGGCTTTTTTTAGTCTACAGAATAATAAGATATCTTTTAGGTTTATTTGATTTGCTTTGCGCCTTGCTTGGTTTGAATTTGAAAATTTAATAGCAAGAAGTTGCATGCATGTTTATGGATAATGTTATGTATCTCTTTAAACCAAGTCTTTTAGCAAGTCTTTAAACTGCAGTATCTTTAGTTTTTTTGACTAATGGTTGTGTATGTCTAAAGTCTCTTTGTATTGCTAAGAGGCGAAATCGCATTAATACAATTTATAGGTCGATTACTGAGTTACGAGGGCACCGTAGATAGAAGACAGCAGCGCGGGTATATTAGTGCATAGCATAGGGCTTCAAGAATGGAAAGAGGTACAATATTTTTAAATTTTATTAGCATATACATGTATCTCGACAGTCTGCTAACTAGGTTGTTAATATGTTCCTTAAATGTCAGCTTTTCATCGATTGTTATTCCCAGTATTTTAGCATTTGTAGCCCTATGCAGTTTTACTTTTAATATTTAAATCGTTAATTGGTTTGTTGCTAAAAATAATGTAAGATGTTTTTTTTAAATTTATTGATAGCTTATTAGCATCTATCCATTTCATTATTTTTGTTAATGTGTCTACTGCTTTACGAGATAGAGACTCGGCATCTTTGTCATTTATTAAGATAGAGGTATCGTCAGCAAATGAGACTGAAAAAGCGTCATGAGAGTTGAACAGATCATTTGTATATAGAGTAAATAGAAACGGTCCAAGAATTGAGCCCTGGGGTACGCCGGTTGATGTTTGAAGTGTGACTGAATAATAATAATAATAATAATAATAATAATAATAATAATAATAATAATAATAATAATAATAATAATAATAATAATAATAATAATAATAATAATAATAATAATAATAATAATAATAATAATATAATAATAATAATAATAATAATAATAATAATAATAATAATAATAATAATAATAATAATAATAATAATAATAATAATAATAATAATAATAATAATAATAATAATAATAATAATAATAATAATAATAATAATAATAATAATAATAATAATAATATAATAATAATAATAATAATAATAATAATAATAATAAATAATAATAATAAATACATAATAATAATAATAATAATAATAATAATAATAATAAAAATAGTAGTAATAATAACAATAACAATGATATTAATAACAATAACATATATAAAAGAAAGCTAAATAATAAATAAACAAAAGACACTAAATTCAAAAACTCTCATGAAGCGAAATTACGATTAAAATTTTGCGTTTCTTTTGCAATTACAATTTTTTTGTGCAGCAATCATGAATAAGTTATTCGCAAAAACTAAAAATAAAAAAGTAAATTGAGAAAAAAGTCGCCCAAAAATGTCGAAAAAAAAATTGTAGCATTTCTTGCTCTTAACTTTTTGTTCCTTTGAGATTAATAAAATTTCGGTGTCTTCCTTCTTTTACGCTTCCATCTACTTATTATTTTTCCTTGAGGGTTATCTTCAAATTCACATAAACTTTTCTCTACATTTTATACATCTGTATGTATGTATATATATATATATATATATATATATATATATATCTATATATATATATATATATATATATATATATATATATATATATATATATATATATATATATATATATATATATATATATATATATATATATATATATATATATATATATATATATATATATATATATATTCTCTGGTATGAAAGTCGGGGTCCAACTGAATTCCATAGGAGTTTAGGAGAACCAGAATATAATGCCAAATCAAAGACCGATATGCCCCGATTCACATCGTTTGAAAATATGTAATTCAAAGAAAACTGGAAAAATAGATAAAGGAAGTGTGATCTATACTTTACCAGTGGTGTATATGAAAGATTGAGCATAGCTGTTAAGTCTGAGGTGAGAGAATTGGACGGACAAAGAAATATCAATAAGACTGTGTGGAAAAACGAGTGGCATTAACTCTCTCCTCAAAGGAGGTGGTACTTGATTAGAGAGTTCAAAAGAGCACTGTCCATTATAAGAGAAAGAGAGAGAGAGAGAGAGAGAGAGAGAGAGAGAGAGAGAGAGAGAGAGAGAGAGAGAGAGAGAGAGAGAGAGAGAGAGAGAGAGAGAGAGAGAGAGAGAGAGAGAGAGAGAGTTCAGAAGAGCAATGTCCATTGTAACAGCGATAACATTAGGAGAGTGATGTAACTGGGGTGATCAGAAGAAGTCTCAAAGGTGCCTCAGAACACCCAAACATTTGGAGCTGGTTTAGAAAAAAGAAATAATATGAGCCTTACAATTGAAGTTACGAGGAACGGAAAGTCCAAGAATATTAAGAACAGACGAAAGTTCGAGTTGTGATTTTTCGAAAAAGATACAGACGAAGAACAGACGAAAGTTTGAGTTGTGCTTTTTCGAAGAAGATATTATATCTGTGTGGAAGATTATATCGAGTAGATATAGATGAAAAAACTGTGTTTTCGAGGCATTGAAAACTACCATGTTTTCTTTGCCCCAATTAGAGATACGAGAAAGATCAGAGGTCAGATGCTTCAAGGCCACCAATCCTGACGTGCTTTAATTTCTGTTGAGGGTTCGACTCCCAAATTGATAGGAGTAACGAAGTCAAGTTATCGGCATCGGAGTGGATAGGAGACGAAATGACAAAGAGAAGTTTATTAATAAAAAGTAGAAAAAGATTTGGTGATATGACAGAACCTTGAGGAACACCACCATTAATAAATTTTAAGGATAAACGTTCGCCGCCTACAAAAGCTGTTATAGAACGACCGGAAAGGAAATCAGAGAGGAGGATATATATATATATATATATATATATATATATATTGTTGCGATATATATATATATATATATATATATATATATATATATATATATATATCGAATGCTTTGGATATGCCTAGCTACACAGCAAAAGGTTCACAGCGACTAGCGGAGGACCAAGAATTAGAGAGAAGAAAAAAAAGAGAAAAAAGAGAGAAAAGAGCAAGAAGAGAAAGAAGAGAGAGAGAGAAGGGAAAGAAGACACGAGTAGAGCGCTTCTTACAAAAGGGATACTGACGATCAGAGATTAGATTAAAGGAATTAAGATCTTTTCTAAATCTTCCTCTTGAGTATAGATTCGAAAACTTTAGAAAGAACGGAGGTTAATACGATAGGTCGATATAGTTGGAGGATTGAACGGCGTCCCCATTTTCGGCACAGTAAAAATGAGCGTACGTTTACAACAAGAAGAGGAGGTCGAAGTGGAAAGACAGAGACCCAACAGTTTACCAAGGCAGAGAGCAAGCTCAGAAGAGCAAGTTTTAAGAGCAACAGGAGTAATAACATCAAGACCAATACGCCTTCTTAGTTTTAAACTCAGAGAGAGCAGAAAAAATATCCTTATGAGAAATTATAATGTTAGCTATAAATGAGTTGGAGGTGGTGAAGATGGAAGAGTAATTCAGAAAATGTCAAGAATGGAGTTAGAAGCAAAGGTTTGGGCTAAGAGATCGGTTTTAGTAGAAGGTAAGACAGCGCCATGCCATCGGAAGATATTAGATGAAGGGAATAGGGAGAAACAAATTTAGTGTTGACATTTTTTTGCAAATTGCCAGAAAGAGTTTGAGGAAAAGGAGCCAGAAGATCATTGCGTTTTCTACGTGAAAAAGAGTTTTTAGTGTTACGGAGAATAGATTTTTCATGATTCCGAGATGAAATATAAATTACGTGAGTTTTTGGAGTTTGAAGACGACCATAATTCTGAAGGCTGCATCTCTGCAGCGGAACACACGAGAACAAGCGGAAATAAACTAAGGTTTGTTAGCTTTAGTTGAGAGGAATAATATGTAATGTAAGCCACCATTCCAAAGGAAATCACCTCGGTTATGCATTTTGCATATTCCGAGAGACCCCTACCATGGAAGCAGAAGTCATTCCATAGCAAATCAAAAATGTTCGCCCGCAAGTCAGGCCAGTTTGCAGCATCGAAGTGACAAAAATGTTTCCTCGCCGTAGATGTGTTTTTTCATGCGGAAGACTATAAGAGATAGAGGATATTGCAGAGATAAAAATGTGAACTTAGGAAGATCTTAATAAAATAAGGAGAAGGATTAGAATTTAAGAAAAAGTCCAGAATATTGGGTTTATCCCCAAAATGAACAGGGATACGAGTATAGAGCTGCTCCAACCTCTCAAGGTCATTCTGACTATAAAATTGGTAGGCAAACTCACCAACTGCATCATGAGAACTAGAACAAGCATTGAAATCACTAAAAATGATGATCTCCGATAAAGAAGAAGAGAGAATGTTCTCTATTTTGAGTTTAGATAGTCAGCTGAGTTAGGTGATAAATAGACAGAATAGATGATCTTAGTTGAAGATTGACATGGGAATGTAAGCCATAGAGTAGAAAATTCAGAAGACTCCGAATTAGAAACACGAAAAAAAAACAACAATATTGCTCACATTGGTACATCAACCGCCTTTGACTTGAAATTGAGAATAGAAACAATACGAGGGAACGGAATAGGATTTTGGTGTCAGATCACTCAAATACCCGTGCTTCGGTTAAGAAAAAGAGATGAAGTGAAGAAGAGAGAGGGGGGTTCGACAAAGGGAAAATTAGAAAAATGGCCGCGGTGTCTGAAATAAATGATGAAAAAAGACCTTGTACAAGATTAACAATTTTGTGACGTCACCATCTCCACCACCGAGACCGTCACCTCCCAAATAACGATGGAGAAAGGGTTGGATGAAGGTCTATCATTGAAAGGGATATATCCTATATATACATATATATATATATATAAATAACTAGAATATATCATATATTATATATATGTATATGTATTATTATATATATTTTAATATATATGTATATATATATATAATTATATATATATATATATATATATATATATAATAAATGATATATATATATATACTATATGAATATATAGGTATAATTACTAATATATATAATATATATATATATATATTTATATATATATATATATATACGATATATATATATATATATAATATAATAATATAATATTTAAATATACATATATATATATATTATATATCTATATAATATAATATGAATATATAAATTATATAATATATATATATAGTTTTGATATATATAATTTATATATAAATATATATATATATAATATATTAATTATATATATAATAATATATATATATATATATATAATATTATCATATATATATCTGTAATATATTATATATATATATATAAGTATTATATATTAGCTATAATATATATATATATATATGTATATTATATATATATATAGTATATATATAATATAATAGTAATATATAATTACGATATATATATATATACGTAAAAATATATATATATATATATATATATATATATATATATATATATATAATATATATATATATTTGTAAATTTATCTTTGAACCTGGATGCGAATTTGGAATTTCCCCAAACTTTGTTGGAATTTGGTACGTCTCTGACCTTTTC
>JABUQX010130690.1:12500-19232 GCA_015478945.1 Trachelipus rathkii
GATTGATTTGAGGATATTGGCCCGGGTGTGTAAAGGAGTTGGTTTGAAAGAATAGAACGTAGATAAGAGCAAGGTTATGGTTGGGAGTGAGGAACAGTCGGTGTGAAGTTATGTTGATGGTGAGCAACTGGAACAAGGGTCTGAGTTTAAAAATTTTTAGGATATATGTGGAATGAAAAGGGAACGGATGATGGAGAGTGTAGTAAAAGGAAAGATTGTGGAATGGTTGGAAGTAGCTCGTTCTATTATAATTCTTGGTCAGTGTAAATAGGACTAATTGTTTTGAGCTGCGCTATACGGGTCTTGCAATAAGGTATGTTGTTTACCGTGTGTTAATGTACAATAGTGAACTATGGTCTGGAATAAGAGGTATAGGACTAAAGTACAATGTGTGTTCGGAATGGACAGATCTTAGGGGCGTGATTGGTGTGAGAAGATTGATCGAAATGAGGAATGAACGTATTAGGGGGTTTTGTTGTGGTGGGAAGAAAGGAGTAAATGAGAGAATTAACGAGTAAGTACATCGAGATGGTTTGGCTCATGTGGAAAGGATGATGATAGTCAGTTGTGCTAAGCGGGTGTATAGTGGTGAGTATGTTGGGAATCGGCCGGCTGGGAGACGGAAGAAAGAAGTTGATTGAGTCAGTAAAGGAATGCCTGAGGAGAGGAATTGTGAGTTTGGCTAGAGGCGAGAAGAAAGGTGCACTAATAGGAGTGAATTTCGAGGTTTTGTAAGGAGGTATGGTTGCTTTTTTATGTTCCCGGGATGAAGGAACCCCACCATTGACGAGATGCCACAGGTGAGGGTACGTTCGGCAGTCCTTGAATGACCCTAGGGTGGAATTTTCCGACGGGGTTCTCACTTAAAGGTATAAATGGGGCGGTAAGACTGGGCTTTCTTTTCAACTTAACGTCATATTCTTCTACTGTACTTTTCCTGTTCCGGTGTGTTACACACTTTACACCCAATCTTGGGTACAAGAGGATAATAATATAGTATTATATTATATATATTATATAGTATATATATATATATATATTAGTATTATATAATATATATAAGTATAAATATATATATATATATATCATTATAAACTAATATTATATATATATATTATATTTATATATATATATATATATTATGAGTTAAAAACTTATCGAAAATTGCGCTTCACAAGAAATAATGATAAATAAAAATTTAGAAGCGAACAATTTTTTTTATATCGTTTATTTTTCAAAACTTGAGTTGAGACAGGCCCTGCAACGAAGTTTTTCCTATTTAGTCAATGTTAAATCATTTAAATATATTTTCAAATATTTTTTCAGTTATCCCGATGAGATACGTTAAGGAAAGTTGCATTTATAATTGCAACGCGAGAAAAATCGAAGCCTTATATATACTTTTTATACATATTATATATAATATTATATATATAAATAATATATATATATATATATATTATATATATATATTATAATATATATATTAATATATATAATATAATATATATATATATATAGTACATAATAATATTTATTATATATAGTAGTAATAACAATTAAATGTGAAATTTTGTGACAATACCTTATAATAAAGAAAATATCGTTGATATTGGAAAAAAAAAGTGGTCGTTGCACAAACATGCAACGAAGGGCAGAAGCCACAACTGATATATATTATTATATATTATATATATATATATATAATAATATATATAATATATATTATATACTTATACTATATATATATAATATATATATAATCATATTTTAACCATTTTTTACATTTATGATATATATATAGAGTATATATTATATATCAATATATATATATATAATTATATATATAATATATATATTAATATATATAAATAATATATATATATAATACTATAGTATATATATACTATATAATATATATTATAATATATATATATATTCGATCATTTCTAAAAAAAATACGTTTTTTGGGAGAATTTTTAATTCTAATTAAATATTGAAAATACCCTATATACAAAGAATAATATATATATGTATATTAATACTATATATTATATATATATATATATATATATATAAATATATATTATATAACTATATAATACTATATATACATATATTATATATAATATATAATATATCATATTCTTATATAGTATATATATATATCTATATGTGACGTTGGTGCACTATCTCTTTTTTAATTATTGACAACGGCAAGATGCGTCGGGGAGTTGGCAGCTCTGCATTCTAGGCTCCAATGGAGTCTCCCACGGCTGTCACAAGAAGGTGCCTTCCTCCCGCAGAATTTTGTGTGAGCATTGAAAACCCCAGACTTGTTCGTTGTAGTGCTTTCTTCTTTCCAGCCACTTCTGTTTTGTTGAGCTCCTTGCCATCGTCTGTTTTTTCCAACTGTATTTAATTTCCCCTCTTTATTCCCACGTTTGCACTTACCTGAGAGATTTGCGTTAGGCTGTGAGTTTGGGTTTTTCTTTAATTTTATTTTCTGCCCCCTCCTTGAAAGGGCCCAGCCCGTGAGTGGTAGTTAACCTCGTAATAATTATATATATATATAATATTAGTTATATATATATATATATATAACACTAATATATATATATATATATATAAATAATATATATATATATATATACTATATAATATATATATAATTATTATGATAATATATATAATAATATACTATATATATATAATATACATATTATTATTATATATATATTTTATAAGTATGATATACTATATATATATATAATATATATAATATAATATATATATATATATATAATATATATTATATATATATAAGTATATATTATATATAATATATATATACAAATATAATATATATATATATATAATAATATGATATATATATATATTATAGTATTATATACTATTTAGATTTTGTAATAAATATATATAGTCGGTAAATGAGATATATAATAATATATTATATAAGATATAATATATAAATATAATAGATATATATAATAGTATATAATATATAATATATACAGATATATACTATATATATATATTATATATATATATATATATATAGACATATATATAATTTTAAAAATTTGTATTGAAGGTATAATAAGTGAATTTTGATTGATAAATAAATAAATTGTGGAGTGGCATAACTACCAGTATATGTGCTTTTTGGACTCTTAGAATTTGCTGAGGTTTCTTGCTTTGTTTTACTTGAAGAAGACCATTCAAGGATCTCAAGGATTTCAAGTGCAACTTAGTAAAGGAAATAGAAGTAATTCTAAATAAAATTTAAGTACAAGTGTTGCGAAAAAATCATCATCAGGAAAGAATAAATTTACTGAGGTTTCCTACTTTGTCTTTACTTGAAAAAGATCACCTCAAGGTTTTCAAGTGCAACTTAGTAAAGGAAATAGAAGTAATTCAAATAAAATTAAATACTAGTGTTGCGAAGAAAAATCAACATCAGGATAGAATAAAGTAGTTAGTAGAAAAAACAGGGAACTCTGTGAATGAAAAGAGTGTCTTAAAGATAGTTAGAGGGTATTCCATCAAGGAAAGTATATCAAGCAAGAAGAATAAAGTGTAGAAAACAAAGGAACTCTAAGAAGAGTATCTTCAAAGACAGAAGGAATGCACAAGGAATCTTCTGATTCTTACTATAGGAATAGAGTTGAACATCAAGGATTTAATACAGAAGGAAGAGTTAACTCAGGAACTTATAATCGTATCAATATCGAACTCTGAGCAAGAGAGGTGCCTTCAAACAGTAAGGGAAAGAAATACATCAAAGTAATTTAAAATTTCGTAAACAATAACAATAAGTTTTAAATTTAAGTTTTATAGAATATACGTGTTGAATTAGTTATAGAATTAGATTAAGGGTATTTTTTTAGGGTGTGGTTGTTTGAGCGGGGTTTGGAGCTTGAGGTTTTGGGAAGTGCCTAAGGTTGTGGGATCCCGGTAAGTGTGCAGCCAAATCAAGTGTGGGAATAAGTAGAAAGTAGAGTGGTGGAATAAGAGGGTCAGGATAAAAGAGAGTAAGAGTGGAGGTAAAGAGATAGGATGTAAATAGAAGATTTGATTAGATGGGTTGTTATGAATGTGAAGGGATAAAATGAGATCTGAAAAGGGAGAAGTGGGAGTTAATGTTGAAAAAAAGGTTGGATGTGCTGGGTTGACAGAAACAAAGCTGAAAGGATAGAAGGAGATGGATCTTTGGAAAATTTAAAGGTATGATTTCGGGGGTGAACGAGAGAGTGAGGGCAAGGGAAAAGGGGTGTGAATAGTTATGAGGAAAGAGGTGTGGGATAATGTTAAAAAGTGTGCAATAGTTGAGTTCGAGAATAATGTGGTTAAAGTGAAAATTGGGGGGGAAATGTGGTTTTTATATGCGCGTATGCACCAGTAAAGGGAGCGAGGGAGGAGGAGAGAGAAAGATTTTTGGGAGAGCTGAATGAGTGTTGGGAAAAGTTTCGGGGTAAATGATAAAATTTGTTTATTAAGAGATTTGAATGCAGGAGTGGGAAGGAGAAGGAATGGGAGAATTATAGGTCCAATTGGGGGTAGGGGAAAGGAATGATAATGGAGAAAGTCTGTTAGAGTTGTGTGTGGAAAGAAGAATGATAGTTGGGAATACTTGGTTTAAGAAAAAGGTGAAAATCATAAGCTTACATGGAAGAGTTGAGATAAGGGGGAAGGGCGATATGATTATTGGTGTATAGAATAAGAAAGGATAGAGGCAGATTCTGAGATTGTAAATGTATTCAGCAGGGGCAGGTAGGGGTTATCTGATCACTATTTGGTGGTTGCCAGGTTAAGGGTAGGGGGAGAAGTAACGGTAGAGAGAGAGAAAAAAAAGAGGAGAATAGAAGTCATAAAGGTGGAAAAAAATTAGATGAGACAATGTGTAAGAGGGAGTTTAGGAGGGAGGTATGGAGGATAGGTGGGGGGACGTGAGAGGGACGGAAATTAGGGAAGTGGAGGAGGGGAGTGGAAGAGATTAAAGAACAATTTGTGAAGAGGCCAGAAGGATATGTGGAGTAAAAAAAGGTGGGAGCAAGTAGAGGAGAAAAGGAAGTGAATGGTGGAGTGAGGAGGTGAAGAGTTTGGTGAAAAAAAAAAAAGAGGTCTATGTGAAATGTTGGGGAATAGAAGAAGGGAAAGCTGGGAGGAATATAGAAGGGTAGAGAGTGGAAAGCAAAGAGAGGGTCGGTGAAGAGGGCGAGAGAGAATGCAAATAAATAGAATGGTGTAGAAAATGGCAGAAATTTGAACCGGGAGCAAGAGTATTCTGGAAAGAAGTAAATAAAAAAACGGAAGAAGATGGACGGGGTTAGGGAGAGAGGGTTAAGGGAGGGGAAGGGGAATGGATAGGTGGGGAGGATAGGGTGAGGAAAGAGATGGGGGGAATATTTTAGAGGATTATTGAATGAAATGGGTGGGAGAGATGAGGAGGATTTACAAAGGAGGTGAGGATGGGGGGGAAGTGGGGCGGGAAGGGGATATGGAAATACAAATGGAAGAAATTATTAGGTGCGTTAACTAATCAGGAAAAAAAGGGGAAGTCCCAGCCAGTCTAGATGGGTGTGAGTGAATGGAAATGTTACAGAGATGGGGAAAGGCAAGAGGGGTGAGGAAAGGCTGTATAAGTGTTTATATAATTTATGTTGGAGGAGGGGAAGGTTCCACAGGATTGGAGGATGGTTGTTTGGTCCCCCTGTATAAGGGAAAGGGGATAGGATGGAGTGTGGGAATTAATAGAGGTAATTGTCTTTATGAAGTGTAGTAGGGAAGTGTAGTGAGACATGACTAATTGAGAGGGAGTGAAGAGATTTAACGGTAAGAGAGAATGGAAGAAGCAAGGAGGATTTAGGGTGGGAAAGGGGGTGTGTGGATCAAGTATTCACAATGAAGATGCTTGTGGAGAAAGGTATAGAAAGGAAAAGGAAAGAGTGTATGGGTGTTTTTAGATCTGGAGAAAGCATCATGATAGAGTGAAGAGGGGGGATTAATGGAGGGTGCTGGAGGACAATGGAGTGGGGGGTAAATTAGGTTAAGGTATTAGGGCCTTTTATAGGAAAAGTAGGGAATGTGTGTGAGAGTATTAGGAGGGGAGAGTGGGGTTTGGGGTAGAGAGAGGGTTGAGACAGGGATGTGTAATGTCAACGTGGCTTTTCAATTTATTTTGGAGAGTGTTGCAGAGGAATGATGAGGGGGGAGAGGGTGGAATGATGGATAGGGTATAGATAGGGAATGAACAAGATACTATTTGCGGATGATACTGCCTTATTGGCGAAGAATTCAGAAGGGCTGTAGTATTTGGTGAAGAAGTTTTTTGAGAGAGTGTGTGGACAGAAGGGTCTTAAGATAAATCCAGTAAGAGTAAAGTGTTAGTGGTTGAGGAGGAGGAAACAGATGGAGGGGATGGGTTAGAGATTAGAGAGTAGGAGTGTAGTAATAGTAAAGAAAAGTAAGGTTTCAGAATATTTAGGATGATTGGGTAAAGAAGGAGGGAGGATGAAGAAGAGATAGCATCACAGAGTAGAAGAAGGAATGAGAGCATTTGAGGGGTCTGAGGGAATTATGGAAGGGGGGGATGTTATCCATAACTTAAGCTAAGTATGTTGAAAAAATGTGTTCCCAGCCAGGTAACTATACTGATGTGAACATGGGGTTGAATGCTAAGGTCAAGAACAAGATTGGAGTTGTTTGGAG
>JABUQX010130691.1:0-17312 GCA_015478945.1 Trachelipus rathkii
GTGATTCTCAATCAGAAGGGAGTTCTTGAGTTCCTTATGTAGTAAAATTATCAATGTTATATCATGAATTGAGGTAGGGATATATAATATATATATATATATTAGTTATACATATGTTATCTCCGGGCGTTCTTCTATATCTAATCAAATCAATTAATATTCCGATATAAGTAGACTTTATAATACTATTACTTAACAGTAAGATAACTAGAAAAGATACTAAAACTTTACATTGAGCAGTTAATTGATATTATTCCTATACTTTATTCTCAAACATTTCAGTGACCCTCATTGTGGGTGCCGCCCAGCTGATTGTGGGTTGCGACAATAGTCTCTGAGAAAGTCCGTTCTCGTATGTGGACAATAGGGCGCGAGAACTACTCTGAACACCGTTATTATTTAGTATTACAGCTGATATAAGTAAGCAATTAAAATATATTCGACAGGTATATATTGATTAATATTAGTGGAATAAGTAGAGGTAATAAAATAGAATATTATAGGTTATACATCCAGATAGGTATATTAAGAATACGATTAGTTTGAATGCCAACACAAAAGACCATAAGATAATTGAGGTGTTAGAATTTTTATATTTTTTAAAATAATAACTATTAAAATAACATTTTTTTTATATTCAGCATGGTTAATTATTATGATATTGAATCAGAGGCTATACAATATCCTCATATTTTATTAAGTGATAATTTGTTAAATAGCCATAATGTGTAAATATTAAAATTCTCATTTGCTCATTACATATGCATTAGTATATTAGTATAAATATAAAGTGTAATTTCCCCTCTTTATTTAAAACATTTCCCCTAAATTCTAAAATACTTCCTCTACGCCTGTTTTACTCTAAACCTAGTTTATGGTTTTCATTTTTTCAATATTACGAGCTCTCATAGTGTACTCCCCTCTCTCTCTTAGTTGTAGATAAGACCTTTCCAATAGACTCATAAGATGTATAAATATTGTAGGGATAGGGTTTTGGGAGGTATTGGTATGTCGACTTATTAATTAGATTTATTTCCCTAGAATATATAAAATATCTCGGTCTCGATATTATTTTAGGAGTTATATTATTTAAACATTTTCAATGTTCCATCTAATTGCCGATTAAGATTTTCCAAACGAATTCGTTGATCATTTCATGTTTTATATATATTATTATGAAAATAGTCTAAATTATGAAAACTTCTATTTTGCTATCGTTTGATTAGAAACTCTCACCCATTTTGCATTGTACTTCATGGTGCTCATTAGATTTTGTATTACGTTTATAATTGATTATTCGTTTTGCTCACAAGAACAAGTTTAAATTTTCTTAGATCCGCGTGGAGTAGGATCTTGAACTTTTTAATATTTTTGTAATTTTTTCTTTATACGTTATGAAAGGAGTATTAACGTAGTGTCTGGTTAAAATAAAAGTTTTCGCCTCTTATGTATAGATATACGGAATCCTCTCCACTGAACAAAACTCAATATGGTTAAAATATTTTACGTGATAAAATGGTCACTTGGTCTTATTATATTTTTTCTAAGCTATCTTTTTATTTTATATACCTATCATTAATTTCTCTTACGGGAACATCATTGCTCGAATGCATAACAACATGAAACTAACTACTCCTTTTAAAATAGTATTGTTTTTCGTTGTTAAGCACGTATTATATTGATGTTTTGTGACTCCTTTTTATATGTGTAATTTTTTTTTATTCTTTATTTATCTTAAATATTTCTGTGATCTTATGTTTGACTAATTGTGGTAACTATATTAAATATCTCACCATGAAAATATTTAATAAATAAGTAAAACTCCACTTATCAGGGTCTCAGTATGAACATAAAAGACCACTTTGTTAAATATTTATATAGATTAGAATTAATTGGTGTTAAAGAACGATAATGACACAAATTTTGTGTTTACCAATGTAATCTATATATTTTATAAAATATGGAATAATTATTTGATAGGTTCCTATTGAGTCTAGAATCACAGTGTTAGCTTTATGGGTTCTCAGTAATGATTCTCGACTAAATTATTCTTATCTTATGATGTAGTTTATGGATAAATACTTTGTCAACAAATAAAACTTAACTATTGATAAAAATTTGTGGTCCTTGGCCAAACAAATCACTAATAACATATATGTGTAAACTGTGATTGACCCGTGTTTGTGTGTGTATATGAGTACGATGAGTCGTTTATCAGATTTAGAACAGTATTGCATGCAGATTAGTGGTGCGTGTTTGGTTCGACCGATTTATGATGGATTCTTATCATATTATTAGTATTATAAGTGAATATGATCGCAATAATAGATTAATGTATACTATTGAGAAATAATTAACTGATAGTAGATTGTGTAAGTTGGAGTTATGATACTAGATATATTAATTATGTGTGTTAGATAAGATTTATGTAATAAAGTGATTGATGAGAGATATATATAGAGTGTTATTAAAAATAATTTAGTATATTATAAAAAGAAAATTGGTGCTCAGGAATATTGTTGTGATTCAAAGTGAATCGATCAAGAGAATGTTAAACATAACTCGTAATAAATAACTTAAACGATCTCGTTTTTGGACAGAATACATTTAATAAGATTTTATAAATCATTGCTCTATGGAGAATAGTTTAAAGAAATATAATGAAGAAAGGATTATAGAATGTATTTTGTAGTTATAAAAATATATATTGTCGCTCACATATATTTTTACCTTAGTTATGTCTTGTAAGAGTGTAAGTAATTTGAGCTTTCTATGTTTTATTGATGTTTGTGAGTTTGTTTCTTGCGTTCGCTTTTTTTGTGTATTGTACTATTTACAAAATAGATAATAATTGCAAGCTAAAGGAAGCAATTAAAACATATAAAGTAGAGTCTCGCTTGACTAGTGGTGAATTTGCCTTTCTAGTTTGCTTCGCTCAATACATTTGATGGCGAGAGGCACGTATATTACGCACGCATTTCTATGATCTCAATGAACCAAGTGTACCACGAAAATACATTTACATAAAATACATTTTCATTGGTATTTGTGAGCTCATACAATGATGGATCGTGCAGTTCGCCGACGTGACAAATTGTATCATGATAATGTGAGTTGCTATGCTTGAAAAACATTTTGCCAAGATTAGGTATGTGCTAAGATATATTACAGCTATACCACCGATGCTATTCGAGCATTTTTGTATTCGTAGTTTATAAATATTTAGATTCTCTCATATCGGCAAATATAGCTAAATGTAATTTAAAATACGAAACCTGTAAACTAGCTTTTCTTTTGTGGATTTTATGATAATAACGTGAAGTTTATTATAGGCTTGGAGCGTTTTATTAGTATGACTGAGAAATGAGATCCATAATAAAACCTACCAATCATGTTGGAAGCATCACATAGACTAAGTTGTTTAACTCCTATTAAGAACTGGCACTATTTTAATCGTTTCATAAGGCCGAGGAAAAGTCCTATACCAGATATAGCGCCTCTCTAAATATACAAGTGACATAATATTTATTCGCGCAAGAGTGTCAATAATATTTCTATTTAACTATATTAAATATGTGCCGTCGAAAGGGAATTCTGCATACAATGATGTGGCTTATCAGTGCTATCAATAAAAATTATTATCTTCCTTTTTTATCTTTCACTGTCAGTGTGAATTATTAACTCTTTAATTAATTAATTCACCGTTACCTACCACATCACAACAGTAGCACAACCACCACACAGATATTACATAATATATTACTCATATATACATAAGTGGATTATTAGCTACGACTTTGTATGATCACGTAATTAGTAAATCATTAAGAATTCTTATAAATTGAACTATTATACATAAAATATTTTAAAAGTGACTTTTCTCGATAGTCCACATTATTGCGCTATCAGCATTTAGATTATCTAACTAAGTCTATCGAGGTAAAAAAGGTATATTCAACTATATATGAGTGGCAGCTTTTTTGGTCTCATTCTCTCTATTTGTGAGTTTCGCTGACTACCTAATTCTAGTTTGTGCAGTTTATCTATCCGCTCCGACAATCCCCTCTGACTTACAATCGCTGTTCATGACCCACATTCAAGTGAGAGGATTTGTAGGAAGTTGGGTCCGTGTAAAAGGATACCATTCTTATTCTTAACATGAGCGGCTATCCAAATTTATGAATTTTGTCAGCTTGTGGAGCGCTTTGTTCTCGCATTGTACTATCTATTGTGATTAATCGTGAGCCTTGGCTTGCATTCGTGATTCCTATCGCGGAGCATTCTAGTATTTATCTCCCAACTCATCCTACTATTCCTTATTTATATCATAATTAATTTTCTTTATATATTATACTCTTTATATCTGCCCTTTCACTCTTTGTAATTTTCTATTCATTCCTTATTAATTTTAATATAGTCATGAAAATTTCAATCATCCTACAATAGACAGCTTGCTAAAAGTACTATTAAATATGCAATATATAAAGTTTATAGTTATATAAATAAAGCTCTCTAATGCATATAAATTCGTGAATTTCTATAGTTAACTCTTTGAAAAATAAATAATTATATTAATAACACATCCTCTCATGTTGGGTCCTTAGCTAATATGTAAAAGCGGAGCTTAGAAATTACCAGTCTGGCTCCTCAGATAACTATCAGTCTCTTCCAACTACACGGTGATACATATGATGCTTCCTCGGTTCCTATATTTAATACTCAATTACTCCTATTTATCTCATATTCACGCCCTTCTTCAGCTCACCAAATTTTATACTTCTCTAAGTCCTTTACCTGGTATTTTAAGGTGACTCTCATCTCTCACTATCTGTTGACCGACCGCATGCTCCTGGGCGTTAAATATGTGGTTGTGCAGTGAGGTACTCTAGTTCATCCTAAAACGTATCTCTCTACATATCGTTCACATTCACCACTCTAGTGCTAAAATTAATGAAAAGCAAGGATCTAAGACATGTGTCCCATTTCTTGACCCATCTATCTATCGACACTCACCGTTTTGTGTATTAATAATCTCTATTAATTAGTGAGTTATAAGTCCAGAATAAGTTAATTACTAGTATGAATACTATATATGACTCTAGTTATTAGTCAAGATTTACACTAGATGAAGTTAAGAGGACTAGAATTAATTGTGATACAGATGAGAATAAAAAAACTGATACATCATAAGCGCTTTACATGTGCTTGAACTGTATTGGGTAATGATATGCTCTCCATTCTCCGTACTCTCTCGGTTCTAGTGATAGAACAGAGTATTTATATATATACTCTCTCTCTACTCTCTATATCCCCTCTCCTTTCTTTATTCTTCATCTCTCTCATCTTCTCAATCATGTCTCATATTATAGATCTATCTCTCTCTCTAGTACTCTTTCTCAGTCTACATTTCTATATTATCAGCTGGACTCTTATAATAAGCTTTCAACTATCGAACTGTATAAATGGGATACTCTCATTCTAGATATAAATTAATTACATATATATAGTATAAAACTTATAGTGAGAAATAGACAGTGATGCTATCTCACATCATAATTTATAGTACTGACAAATGTTATCAGATTCTTCATCTTCTTCTCTAATCCTTCTCTCTCTCGCTCCTTGCTCGTTCTCTTCGCTTCTGTATCGTTCGCTCTCATCTATCTTGTGCTCTTTGGATCACATATACCTCATGTATATCTATTACTATAGTAAATGTTAGTTCTAGTATAGATAAATAATTTCTCATGGACTAACTGAGTGAGCTCTCGCACTAGTCTCCATATGAGTGGTTGTATAAAATCAACTATATTCTCTGTGTCGATATGAGTCATTACATAAACTCTCATATTTCTTTTTTCTCGCAATCATGTAGTGTATAGTCTTGTTAATTATGTATTACAGTCTATGATACATAATTGCTCTGGTTAAGCTAATAGTTATTTCTATTTTCTTATTCTACCTCGTACTATTAGAAGTATATGATATTCCTATTGATTCAAGAACGTTATATAATCTGAGATGACTATATATTACTTATATTATTATAAGATTTATTATATTAATGAAATGAGCATTAATAATATATTATTTTAAGTTCTTCATTAGAAGTCACACGTGAGTAGATGAGTTCTGTGGTTATGTTTCTTCTATATCACACTATCATAATTAATACGAGTGATCGTATCTCATTATCTCATAGTACATCACATCTGACTTATTCATAGTGTATATAAAGACAAAATTATTTAAATATTTAACATCAAGACATATGATAAGATTGCGTTTGGACAGTCCTCTCTGGTTCTTAATTTCGCTCACATCGTGCCTTTTTGGCGGACTAAATAAATTAGTATTATGTAAGTTTAATGATTACTTCCATTACTAATATTTTTCGATAATATATTTCATATATTTATATGTAATTAAATTAATTTGCTAATTGTGTAGAATATCATTATTAGATTATATATATTATTATTATAATTATTCCGAATTAATTAAAGTTTATTATTATTATTCTTTATTCATTTTTATATTTCTTGATTTATTATTCATATGTTTAATTATGACGCTGAGTTAGTTACTAATTAATAATCTCAATATAATATATATATTCTTCACATACGCCATCAATGTAGTTCTTGTTATTCATATTGTAGATAGATGTTATAATAAAAGCTAACCTATAACAGTTAGCTACTGCTATTATATATATTAATTAAATTATACATCGGGTTTAATAACATCATATAATTTCTAATACCATAGAGTACTACAACTAGGGTAGCTTTAATATATCATCGGCCACTTGTCTAAATATTTACACTTAGAGTTAATTATTATGACTTGAAATTACTTTGACAATTCTTTGGCAGACAATTATATAGATATATATAGAGATAATATGCTAATTAGAGTAAGACTAAGAGTGTACTCTCTGTGTGTGAGAGATTATATACTCGTATGTGTGAACCCCTGTGATGAGAGTAGAAGACGAAACAGATGAAAGGAGATTGACTATTAAGAGTAGTGATGTATAGCTAACAGGATATACTTGTAGAGAGAGAAATGTTGTAGGATGATTCTGAGTCGGTATAATGGTGCGAAGATAGACGAAGATTGAGTATGCTTGTCGTGTCTTTAATCTATATTGTATTATATGTTGTCAGATAATATACATTAATTTTTTTATGTACTTAAATGTAATAATTAAAGTCTAATTTATAAATATGTATTGTAAAATGAATGATATATGCGTATATAATGAATATGTTATGAGGAAGATTGATTTTTAGGAAGGAAGACGACCACCATAAGGATGATTGAGATAGATTCAGTAGAGACGTGTATAGCGAAAGTGTATGAATGAAGTAGTAGAGGTGGAGAGTGGATGTTCACGCGCACGCGAGATGAGAGAGAGAATGATCGTGTTTATAATCTCTCGCTTATAAAGTTTATCGACTCCTGTTTAATAGTATAATGTTTATTCATCTATTGTTCTATTTTTTAATAGTTTTAGTAATTTTTATTTATTTATATTTTATTTATATTATGTTTTATATAATTATATATTTAATATATTATTTTTTATTTACCTAATAATTAATTTATTTATGTAGCATCGGGTGATGTTTTTTAGATATATAATTATTTATTTTGTGATGCTCGAATTATGGTTATCTGCTCTATGTGACAAAAAATAGGATGCCCTGATGGGCATAAGATGCTCACCTCTCTTTCTCTTGTAATATATCTTGACTCTAAGTTGATTATATATATATTAGCTAGATATTATATGAGAGTTGTTCTTGATTGCAACCATATTTTAAACTCATACTAACGGTTATGATACCTAGTCGAGTGACGTGCATGTTAACTAGTTACTATTATATATGTTTTTGAATTTGAATACCAGATACGGAAGTGTGTATTATAAAGTGATTACATTATATACTCGTGCATAGGTTTAGCATTCATATATTTATATGATTGCCTAGTGTATATTTGTTAATTTTAGTGTATAATGAGGTCATAGGTAATTTGGTGATTTAGTAGATGTTATGAATTATTTGTGAGGTTTAGGGCTTATTACTCCAAATACTATGTGAGAATAAAGAGTGAGTAAAATGGAATACTATAATTACTGCTAAACACACAGAATATCCTAATGTCAAGATTTTAGAACCTCGTTTACTTCACTCATTAATTAATTGATGAATGATATTTATCATGACTATATTAATAGGGCAGCATATAATGACAATAGGAGATCGTGACTAATAAATTTTGGCTGATATTCACATAAAGCCTTACGAGACAGTGTAGCCTGCATACTCCTTAATAGGCAAATAGTGCTTTACGTAAATGCTATATCAAGCCTCTACGTGCTGGAATCTTATCTTCAGTCGCAAGAAAAACATAGTGTACTCCACTCTACTATATCAATACATGGTGAGAGATCTTAGAATAGCACCCTCCAGTGTAGAATACTATAATACTCAAAAAAAGTTATTATACTATTCAGGAGTTACGCAATAGACATCACGCACGAATTTTTAAGACACTCAAAAATAATTCTCCGTCACACCGGTCGTTACTAGTGATCGCTCTCACTCTCATATTACGCACTCCTCGAATACTTACTACTGATATAGAATGGCTCTCACGGGCATAGTAATAAAATCGTGAAAGTGAGTCAGTGTAGAGCTATAATTAATCTCACGTGTATATATGCTGCCAGATAAGGTAGCTTATCACAATATAACAAGAGCGATCGAGTCGTAGTTAATCTATAATTCTAAAGATTTCAATATATCTTTCATAATTCAGCCTCATTTATATCTTGTGTAAATACTATGATTGTGGCAGTTCTATACTCACAAGTACAGAGCTATAGAGATGTGAGTTTTCATCATGATTTAATATGTTGTCTGGGTCTGTTCGAATGTTCTGAATTATTTGTAAATATGGGTGTTGCAATCGTTATCGAATCTCAATTGATGGGTGATATTCAGCCACCTTAATTCGTGTAATATAATACAGTGAGAAGTGATCTCATATTATAAAAATCCGAACATAAACCAGAAGCAAATCGTCTACAAGAAGAAGAATAATCTCTCAGTTGAATATGTAAAAAGCTCTGGTGAAGAGCGTGTCTTGTTCTTTCGTGTAATAATAAAATCGAAAACATAAAGAATAAAGATGTGGCTAATATTAGTTATTTGTATTTTGCTGTTATATTCGAGGGAATATACATATTAGTAGTGTTCACAAGAAATTACCAACTCACATAAACAATATGTCAATTAGATATATAATGCAACACACGAGTGCACGCAACAACTCTAGATACTCAAAATAAACTCCTTTCGCTCATAGAGCAAGTACATTATGGAGAAGAAGCGGTATGTGGTTTAAAATCCTTATGTTTATGTCTGATGGGCTCTATTCTCCAATCGTTAATTTCTTTAAGAGTACTCAAGCTTCAATATGTATTGATAATAAGTATATCTACGTCATTACATTGTATCTACTGAGCGTGAATTGGACAATTAAACTAACTGCCTCACATGTTCACTTATGAGAGGGTGAAATCAACTCTCAGGCTCAGTGTAGGAAATGATCTCTTATTTCAGAAACCTTCATTCACACCAGAAATAATAGGTGGGAGCGTGAGACGTATAAATTCTGTTCTGCACGCATTTCATGACCGATTAATTACACTCATTGACTTTCTGCCACATCAATACACAATTTTATGAACGTTATCGTTAATGTGTGCAGTCACTCTATTACCATACGCACGCCAACCTCTAGATTATCACTCAACAGTTTTGTATCTAATACGAGTGCTAGAGTTATGAGTCTTTCAAACTTACAGGCTTAACTTTCCAGCATGCTCTCTGGCGACTAATTTATATGCTCATCCCACATGATTTTCCTTGTTCTATATCCAAGTTCCATTCCAGAACTATATACTGCACTACCAACCTTCAGCTATGTCAACTCCCAATCGAAACGTATCTTTGAGTAACGTGACCTTAATTATGTCACATCATCATGAATCCCTCAAAATAACATGGCCATAGAATAGAGAGATTTGTAGGTTGTGGCTAGATCTTTGTGAAGTTATAACCCGGTAATATATGTGTATGGAGTATGGGTATGTCACTTCTATGAGAATAGGTTTATTTTCCCCAACTTTGTGTCGAGGCACCTAAACTTACTCGAACTGAGCCTCAATGAGAAATCTCTCTGACTTCCTTTCGAAGTGTTTTGAATATTAAATTATTACATTAATTTAATATTCATCATGGTCACTAGTCCTCATTTTAGTCTGATAAGATTTCCTATAAACGCTCAATAACCTTTCAATATGTATGGATTAAAGTATTATTATGATTCGTATAGTAAAATCACTTTGATTGACCCTCTCACTCACTCCTCACAACTAAGTAATCTCCAAAATTTATTTAGAGAAAAACTACAATTTATATAATAAGATATTCTATAAAATTATACATTATTAGACTTGTAGAGTTATATCAATGCTAAAATTTAAAATTATTTATTTTTTTCTAATTATAATATTGTATAAAGATGATTCACTTCAGCAGAGATATAACTTTTCAACAATACATAGAATTTAATTCTTAATCCTACCTTAGGACAAATTATTAAGAGTGGAAGGTGATACGAGACAGCGTCTACGGAGAATTACCATCCCTACAACCATATAACGTATTACTAAACCTACTTACCCTATCTTTACATGAGAATAAACGGAGCTTTAGAAAATTTATCTAGGTGGTAGGGGTTTTAGTTATTTGGTTATTAGTGAGAGATAATAACAGGTAAAAAACTGAATTTTACCATTCACCTACTTGGTTTTATTATATAATAGATTAAGAAGTCCTATAATTAAATACTTATATATAAGTGATAATAGTTTACTTATTTTTAGCAGTTTACTTGCTTAGTAATAGTCTTTATTCACGGTACCCATAATTCTCCACATATTGTAAATACAATCTTGGTTTTTCAATTATATTTACTTAGCATCTCTCTCTGATGTCCATTCTAGTACAATTTCTAGTGATCATTTGATCATGGCATTAACCCCTACGCATGAAATCATTAATTTTCATATTTTCTGCAATAGTTTTAAGTATTTAATTAGTTTCAAGATTCTTTTTGCTTAAACAATCTGCCATTAATATTGTTTATGCCCTAAGACATTGGAATATAGCGAAGGGCGATTGTGTCAAAACCACATACAAAAGTGAGTAAGATATACACTTATTATATCAAATTAATCAGGTCGGTATTGACATTTATTATCACGATGATAGAAAGATAAGATAATGAATCATATATTATATTAATACTGTCAAAACAATGCTTTATATGTATTCAACAGTATAAGGATTAGGTAAGAACTTAAATGGGTACTTGTATCATGGTTTAGAAATAAAACAAGGTCATTTCAACTAAACCCAATCTTATAAAACCAAGATGTGTTGTACTAATCCACTATTTGTGAGTTAAGCAGTTGCCTAATTCATGTCCCAAAGGGTGTTGTAGAGAAATACATAAACTTATTAAGATAATTATTTGTTCTTTAAATGAGGATTGCCTCCAAACGGAAATAGCTCTCCTCTAGCGTCTCCATAGGGAATGCGTCTAAATATTGCTCCGAAATATGTGTCTATTATTATTTTATTTAACTAAAGTACCATTCAAAAGGTAAGTAACACATCCATAAGTGCTACATGAAGCAATCGCGGCCCCTCTCTCGGGTAACTCGGCCGACGGGAAGCCTCACCCCTTCTCGCTACTGAATAAACCTTGGATCGTCAAACCATCGCAATTCTGTCCCGTCTCCGCACTGGCCACATTCCTCCAAGAATTTAGATTCAAAATTAATATAGCACCCTCCTCCCATTGCAAAGATTCCTTTCCTAGACAGACGACACAACATCTCGTACTATACTGGCCTGACTTAACGGGATATCAGACGTAACTTCAATACGATCATTCTAACAGATCTCTGGGCTCGCCCTGTTGTGTTGGCATAATATCTCGAGGTAACTAGAGTCTCGTAGGAGGGGAGCGAGAGGCTACAGAGTAAGTAGATATACCCATGGGTGTTTCAAATTGTGTATATGTATATGAGACAGACATAGGTGTACCGTTGCAACAGATAGTGATAGTGATTTCCTGCAACCTGGATACAGGTTTGCACCCGTTTCTTGACATTTGCAGCCACTTTTCGTAATGTTATGTTCACTTATGTTTAAAATCTCTCGTTCAAGGTTGCCCTTCAAGTCTTTAAGCCTATGAGGATTGCTTTGGAAAATTACACCTTTCAGATAATACTCCAAAAGTTTAAAAACTTTAGGAATAAGATCTGGGAATTGTGTGAACCACATAGCTTTGGAAATCAAACTATCAGAGAAAAGTTCCTTCAATATGACCATTGTGTTTCATTTGCAGTATGGACGTTTAACGACATCTTGTTGAAATCAACCATCTCTCTTATTCACATCAAATGGTGTAATAAACCGTTAAATGAGGCCATGATAAACCTCTTTAAAAAAAAAAAAAAAGGTTGTATCACAATGAAGGGAAATGGCACACAAAATTCCAATCTTCCATGCATGTAATGCTCATTTATGAAGAGTGAGGATTTTCACTGCTCCATGTTAGGTGATTTGACTGTTCGCTAACCCCCCAAGTAAATAAAACCAAGCCTTATCACTGAAATATACATGATCCAACGCCTCAATTTCATTTGCATCCTTTGATTATGCACAGACTAAGTTTCATGATTTTTTTTGGTTTTAAGTAAGCTAGCATTTTAGATTTTTATTGAAGCTAGTCATAAATTTTGAGATACTTTACTGCCCAGAAGCGAAAAAGGAAATAATACAGAATACGTTCATAATTATTTTAATCAATATAGAAATAAGTATGGAAGGATTTTGCTTGTCCCAGATATGGGGAGATTCTTTTCAGTTATTATGATTGCCTTTTAAAACAGAAAATTTTAAAGCTTTGTAGTTTCTCTCCAGAATTTTAGTCTTTTAAATGTATAACAACCTTTTGATGATAATTTAATGGTAATCGTGATGCTCCTTCAGGAATGGGTTTACCCTTTTCTTGTAATCGGTCTTCAGAATAATTAATTCAGGCTACCTTGCACCTCTTCCAATGATACTATTGGTGTGGCTGGTGGGGCCACAACCGTGTGATTTATCTCTCGGCATTCAATATTTCTGAATGCTTAAAATCCAAACCAAACATCTATTCATTTTTCTTATCGAGGCAAAGAATTTGTAGCTAATCTTTTTATTCAATACACAACTGTTCATCATTCCCATGTTTTCATAACACTTGTATGCTCAACTGTATTCCTTGGAATGATTGGTGCACAGAATAGTGTTTTGCAGACGCCTGCGGCAGCTTTATTATTCATCATTCCAGATGCTTGATGGATTTTTCATTTAGGAATTCATCTTCCCTATATACGGATATGTAGCAATGAAGGGGCATTAAAATAAATGATGATGATGAAAGAGAAACACATCCAGGCCCAACCAAATGCAAAACTTTCAAGTTAATGCAAACTCAACCTTTGATGTAAGGATGGTTAACTACATAAAGAAATAACAGATAATGGGAAAGAATTCCAAAAAAACAGATGTAGTCAAATAGTAGTAGTGCGAGGTACCACAACAACCAAGCCTAAAATTGATGATCTCCACACAAATTTCTTGAGAAGACACAACAACCTATAACTGGTTTCATATAGGCTAATTAAGATAAAATTTACATAAAATTAAGAAATGGAGTCTATCGAAAGTTGGGGCCCCGTTTTTTTTTTAGTCATCCTCTATTCTCTTTGCCTGAGACTCATTCTTATCCAAAAGAAGGGTGGAAATGAAGCGTCAGCAAAGATATAAAAAGTACAACATACATGGGAAAAGAAGACCCATATACAGTTGTTGAAACCTTATGGAAGAATTCGTAACTTGAACAGAACTTCAAGCTCTTTTGAAGCACCTTATCAATCATCGTGATAGGGATGTTTTCAAGACTATTTATTTTTTATAAGACCAAGAACGTTAAGTAGTGGGACAGTAGGGGAGCCAAAAGATATAGAAAAGTTGGGAGGTGTTTGAGAGGAAGATAAGCAGTTTTATTATTGATTATTGATAGATATTATTTGATTATTGTTATTATTATCCCTAATTAACTATTAAAACTAAGTATGTGATTTTTTATTATTATTATTAATTAGTTATGAGTAGAGAAGGATGACGAAAAAACAAATGTTTTTAGATATAAAGTCGTGTGATTAATATCTCTCAGTGCATATATATTATACCCTCAGAAGAGTGGTTTCCTTTTTTGGCTTTAATTGCTGCTAATGATGCAGTGTTGGGGATTTCTGAACTAATAAATGATGCATATATTTCTTTATATGCTCATTCATGCATGATACTGACATGAAATCCTAATTTAGTGAATGAATACTATACATAGCAATTATAAACTATTTTTTTTTTTTTAAATAAACTTAAAATACAAAACATTATAAAAATATGAGCTAAACTTCACTTGCGTGCTAAAGGAAAATTTCCAAATTCTCTAATTCCTGATTCCAATCTTTTATCCCATCACTACTAATATACTAAAGAAATACATGGAAATATTCTGGCAGCCAACAGGAAAGATGTAGGTGGGTCAAAATAAATATAAAAAATAGTTTTACAATGCAAACAATTTATAAATGAAAGCAAAGTATGCATACTTCATAAAAAACTAAGATCCCTAAAAAGGACCTCTTTAGCTTGTAAGAGAAAAAAAAACCCTAATAATACCTTCACTATTTTTAAAAACAAAATGTATTAAATGCTTACCAGTATAAAATCTCAATTCCAACTTTTTTAAAGAACGAAGTCTGTAAAGCTCATCACAATCTGTATCTGAAACTCTTATTCTTAGATTATCAATATCAGGACATATTCTGCTGATTATGCGTACTAGTGAACCATCAGATCGTGAACAAGTAGAGTCACTATTATCAATGTGCCGCAACTTAAGCTTTGGCTTATGTCTTTCTGATCGTACAGAATAATAATAGTTGTATAAAATACTACCCATATCACTATATCCAATTTTCTTAATATTTTCAAATGTTTCAAGTAACCACAAAATAATGCTGTTGGTAATACTGCATTCCTGAAGATAAATTTCTTCTAATAATGGACAACCCAATCTAAAGTTTAGTGGTTCTAAACACCTTATACAGTCATTAGTTACTCTGTTATTATTGTTAAGGTTCAAAATTCGAAGATTTGGGCAATTCCATCCAATAGATTCCATTATACTGTAGGAACAAGAGGGAAGCGAAACCTGAAAGGTAGATTAAAAAATTGACAAGAATTGAACTGTGAAAATTTTATGGAAAAAATTTTAATTGAATAGATAACTTTATGGGCATCATTCAATCAAAATATCAATCAATCGTCTGATAGCTATGGCCTTGGTCCCATTTCATTAGCCTTCTAATCAAAGCTTTCACCTCATGGTTTATCTACCACAATTGAATGAAAGGTTGAGTGAACTTTTGAGCGCTGGGTATCTCAGGATTGTCAAGCAATAACAAAACCATTCAGCCCATACCTTTGTTATTTATCAATTAATTTCTTCTTAATAATAATAATAATTTTTCTCAAACTTTTTAAATTTCTTAAAATTTATATGTAATCACTTACTTCATATACAGTAGAACATTACACAATAATAATAATCATCATTGAATCGGAAATCATAAGGATCAGAAAATTACTTTAATTCCTCTATGGAATTACGTAGTTAGTGCTTACATAAATATAACTACTATGGGAAATATATAGACGAGAACAAAGCACTAGGCGGGGAGCGTTTCCGTCCGATTGAGGAGCCCAAAGTCAGTTATAATAATTATAATACTGAGTAGATACATCAATGAATAATACGATTCAAATAATGAATAATCGGGAATAATAGAGTAATAATCGGCGTAATAAATAACTCAAATCACCTAAAACTAATAGTAATTAATTGATGATGAGTTTTTTCAACAATTATATCATTAGTTGATCTATTAACAGCTAATAATAATAGTATCATAATAGATAATAATAATGGATGATCATGAAGTTTTCAGTTATGCCAGTAATTCATTCATAATTCAATAATGAAATGAATCGACTGCTGCCTCATTTTTGTGGTGTTGACAAATGAAGTATGTGAGCTCTGAAGTACACTAAGCGAAAATGCACATCTGCCATGCTCATTTGTTTCAAGTGTGTCAAAAATCATCATAGCCTTACGATTACCCAGGCACTAAATATAGATCCACGAAAAGTTCATAATGGTTCGTGTGTGTGAAGATAAGGTTCTGTTAGTAGCTATTAAGTTAATATATATATATACTATATATATATATATATATATATATTATATATAGTACTAATTATATATATATATAGTATATATATATAGTTATAGTATAAGTAACCTATATATCATCGAGAGCTGTTTGTGTGCATATTGTTCGCGATCGCCGTAAAATATATTATATGAATTTCAGAAAAATATAGTCTAGTATAGTCTAGTATGTATGTATGTATGCCGGAACCAGGTTCCGGGCGGAACCTCGATTTTTTACAAAAGTTCCGGTTCCGGCTGGAACGCTAACTTGGTTCTTCGGCCGGTAGTTACCGGAACTTTCCACTTTTCGAATGTATTTTTCTCTTAATCCTTTTCTTTTGCTATTGTGTTTTCATTTAAACAAAACCACAAATTCGACATTTTCCAATAGCGAGCAGAATCCTTTTGACGAGATGAATTTTTGAAATCTGCTTTCAAATATTTTTTATCACCAATTCACAAAAGGTGAAACTTTTTGTCACAAATGAACAATTGCGATAATTTTTTTTTCTGTTCATCTGATCAAATTCCTAAATTCAGAGCACATGAGATTTGGCGAGTTATCCCTTTTTTCTTATTTTGTGTACCCAACTCTTTTACATAAATGTGATATAAATAAAAAAGATGTAATTCTTGAAATCTTATATTCTCTGTAAATTTCATACTGATCGGATGAACAAAAAATAAGTATTGCAATTTTTCTTTTATGACAAAAATGTTTTAACTTTTATTTGGGCATTGGTGTAACTTATTGGGTATTGGTGATATCAAAAAATCACCGCAAGGGATTTTATATAATAATTTCTGTTTAGTTCAATTTTCAAGTT
>JABUQX010130692.1:0-37500 GCA_015478945.1 Trachelipus rathkii
TGAATTTCGCACCTTTTATTACTACTCCATAGATGTTCCTCACCTGCAATATGATTTGGTATTTGCTTTTTTTTTTAAAAGAAATACAGCCATTCACAATAAATGCCAAAAAAAAAAAAAAATTTTTTAAGTTGTGTATGATAGCATACCGGTAGGCCTACTCCGTAATTAAGTACCTATATTGTATTTAAAGTGTTGTAAACATTATTTATATTATAGAATTATTAAAATTTTTTGTCATAATTCTTTTTCTTTTCAATTTTTATTTAGCCAAACAAAACAATGAAATAAATTCATAATTTTGGAAAAAATTCACCTTCCATATTCAAATGTCAATAAATATCTTAGACTTGTGTTTTTCTACCCAACATTAATTACTATAACATTATAAAATCTACTTAACAGGTAAATTATAATTAAAATTAGTTTAGACAAACACAGACACAGACGTAATAATATTTAATGTTAAGCGCGACATTAATTCAGTTATGCAAGCAAGATTTTTGAAGTGTGCTTGTTCGCTCTTACCATGTTGATTGTAAATAAAAAAAGTAATATACGGGCCCTGCAACAAAAATCTAAAAATTTGTGTTTTTTGTAGTTTTTTGTGTTTGGTAATAATGTCTTATATATATTATATACTATTATATATATATTATATATATATATATATATATATATAATAATATATATATATATTATATATACTAACCTATATATATAATTATATAATATATATATATATAAACTAATATATACTATATATAGATCGGTATATTAATTATAGTTAATACTATATAACTAATATATATAATCAATATTATATATATATATATATATAAATATATATATTATATATATTATATATAGGTACGGTAAAATGGAGGGAAATCTTTTAAAAAGAATACGTTTTTTTTTGTTAATGAATGTATTCCAAAAGCAGATTAAGTTACATCTTTACTTAATAGTTTTTCTCACATTTGAGTTTCCTTAATGCTTAAGAATAATGAAAATAATTAAAATATCGAACATAATATTTTTAAAATTTTTTTAAAAATTCCATTTCAAAATTGAATTCGGAAAAACCGGTCAGTGGCGTCGGGGAGGAACGGTCATCATTAAATTTTATTACGTCTGTGTTTATCCAAACTAATTTTATTTATCAATTTAGTTACAGTATGCAGTACAAGTAATAATAATATTTAAACCTTATTAAAAGTCAAGTTATATTTTATTGACATTTTCCAAACGTGAATTTTTTCCAAAATTATGAATTTTATTTCATTGTTTTATGTAAATAAAATTGAAAAAAAAGAATTATTACAGTAAATTTTAATAATTTCTAATATAATAATTAATATTTTACACACTTTAACAATATAGGTACTTATATTACGAGTAGGCCTACGTATGCTATAATAACACAACTTAAAATTTTTCTTTTTTTTTTGGCATTTTTGAATGGCTGTATTTCTAAACAAAGCAAACAATATTATTCACTATTCAGGTGAAGGAACATCTATGGTAGTAGTACAATGTGTGAAAATTTCAGATTTAGCATTACCCCATCAAGATATTAAGGTTCAATTTACGAATTTTCCCGAAAATTGATTTTGGACACCTGTAATTTTTTTAAAATATTTTACCAAAACTTCAAATAATGAATTAAGAAACCATACTTTAGTATGTTTCATCACACAAAATTTTATATCGTTAAATATTTCTTCTTTTAATATACTCCCCGAAAATGGAAATTTCTTCGTTTTTAACACAATTTTTCGGATGCATTTTCTTGGTGGAAATAATTATTTCCCAAAAAAAACAGGAAAAGCCAAATGTACCTTAAGGTATCCCTAACAAATCACTCTCAATGAAATTTGGTATAAGAATTACAAATATGGAGATATGACTTAAAATGTTACCTCTATTAAGGGATAAATTTTGCTCCCTGGTCAAACATTTTGGCTCACCTGTTACAACCAGAGAGATTAAATCTACAAAAACGAATGGGGTGGTTTGAACTTGCACGGATACATTAACGCCATTGCAAAATATAAAAGGTTCTTCAAAAATATCGAAGCGGCCATCAGCGGTACGGAAAAAATGTATTGACCCTAAAGACATATGAACACAAAAAATAATAATGTAAGTCTAATAATCATAGTTTTACTGAAGCTTTTAATAGTAAGATCCAATAGACTCAGTTTGAAGGCGGTGAAATCAGACCACCTTGTTGGGTGAATTGGCCATTTCTTTTAAATTTCCCTATTTATGTATAAAATTCATTTATATATTTTAATTTTTACTTAATATAGAATTGTTCATTAATTACAAATAGTATAAGTACTAAATTTTAAAAGATAAATAAATAAGAACTAAAAATGTGGTGGCCCAATTCCACCCATTCGTGGGACAATTTTGACACTTTTTTGAATTCATATTTTCCATATGAAATTTCATTTTTTATTTTAATTTTTACTTTAATATAAGTAACTGTTTAGTATATTAAATTGGCTATACATAATAAAAATGTCAATAATAATAGGCTACATAAATAAGAATAACAATGGCTGCCCAATTCACCCGCATTCATCTTCTTCTATTGGGGGGATGACATCGGGACCAAGTAGGCCTCAGGCGATTTTACACCACTATTGCACTGTTTGAACAAAAATTTAGTTGCCAGTGTTTACAAGCTAAACATACTCAACTGTATACACGAAAAAATAATAATTAAAATCTGGCCATAACTTTTCATTTAAATTAAAACAAAAAAAACTCGCATTTTTCAAATGTGAATTCTATTTAAGGGACATTTTATACACTAATTTATCATATTTTTAAAAATATAAAAACTCTTCTAGATTAAAGATAATCTAAATAAAACTTGTAGTTACTACCACAATGAGAAAATAATTATTTTTTATTTAGTCACCCCGCCGCCGATGCATATAATAAACAGACTGCGGATATCCGTATCCCGGCTAATTCTCTATCCGGCCGGATATCCGGTTAACTCCAGCCGGATATCCGTATCAGGCTAATTCACTTTCCGACCCATCCTAGTTTACTAAAAATCATTTTTAAAAATATACAAAAAAAAAAAAAAAAAAAAAAAAAAAAAAAAAAAAAAAAAAAATCTCATACACACACTTCAAGAGATAACTACATATAAAAAAAACAGCAAAGAATTATTATTATTTCATAACATTATTAATAAAAATTTTACTATTAATAAAGGAATCTTATTTGGTCATAACATAAACATACTTACCTCTTTAAAAGATTGTAAAAGATTGGACCCTGTTACTGAGATCATAATATCTATGTGATGAATAATGAATAAAGGTTCATCCATCACTTGGTATGGAAAATAGGCTAAATTATCTGCTATGTACAACAAATCGGCTAAAGGTATTTTCTGAAAAAAGAAAATATAAAAACCCAATATTAATATTATCATTCCTATTATAAGCAAATTATTAAGAATGAACTACTATATCTACAGCTTAGAAACAGGCTATCGGGGGTTAGATTCTCCCCTCCCACCACAGAAATTAAGGAATTTTATATATACTTTTAATTTTAAAATTTGTAGCTTACTAAAGTCAATACTGCCCATGTCCACTGCTAAAATATACTTACAGCATGTTCATCGAATTGCTTCATAAGGGACATTGCTACAGCTCTTCTCTGTTGCTTTGTCCCTCTCATTATAGAGTAAAGGAAGCCATTATAAGAACCAGGATGTTCACCCTCTTTTAATTTACAACCTCTGGTTGGTATCTGCTGCTGAACTAAAGTTTGTAGTCGATACGACAACCGGAAGCCTTGCATAGCTTTCATGTTAATAAAACCAGGGTATTTTTTCTCGATATCCTGGTAATATATATATATATATATATATATATATATATATATATATATATACATATATATATATATATATATATATATATATATATATATAATATATATATATATATATATATATATATATATATATATATATATACTATAATTTATATATATATATATATATATATATAATATATATATATATATATATATATATATAATATATATATATATATATTATATATATATATATATGTAGGAGTAGAAGAGAAATTCTTTTGAAATACATAGGTAATCATTACCTGAAGTTGCTTATCCGCAGAGTGAGCTATAGCTTCTTCAGAATCCGTAGACATACAAATAAGATAAGGGACGATTTGCACAGGATGGACCAAACCCTGAGCCAAAACTAATTGAATAACTTTAAGGGCTGAATGTCGTATAGATATATGTGCAGCAACAACACATTCCAAAACCTATTTTAATAAACAAAAGGATAGAAGTGATTTATCGAGTCTCTCATCAAAACACCATACACAAATTAAATTTTTTTTATATCAATAAGAACGTACTTGCTTAAGGTAAATTTGTATAATCGCAGATGCCATTCCTGATTGAATATCGCACATCTCTTTCAAGTTTTCTTTGGTTTTCGTCTTTGCCCCTGAAATTGTAATTACAATCACAAAATTAATAATAATAATTAAAACTAAGAAAATATATGAATTAATAAATAATTTAAATTTCTACTTCAGCGGAAAGAGGTCATAGGATTGAGAGAAACTAAATTGAGGCCTGTCATGTCCCCACACACAATGTTTGAAGGTCTAAGTCAAAGAAAGTGGGAAAAATAAAAGCTGGAAGTGTTTAGGACGTTACCTGGAGTATATAAGAAAGACTGAGCATAGCAATCAATTTTGTGGTCAGAAAGCTGGACAAGAGAAAGGGTAAATGTGTGGGAAGATGACTCACAAGAAGAACTCTTAGTAAAAGCATCCGAGTTTAGGTTAAGAACAGAAGGTGAGGTATAGAAGGGAGATGGTGATCAAGAAATAAAAATTAAAAATGCAGATCGCGAATGTTGAGAATTAAGAAAGAAAGAATGTGTACCAGAAAAAGTCGGTGATTCCATAGCGGTCCCAACCACATCACTGGAGGCCGCCAACTCGAATATGATGATGCGGGGAAGAGTGAACAAGCTACCTCCATAACTTCTCCGAGGCTACAAGCTTCGGACGTCATTATTTAAAAAACAAAAACAAATTAAGTATGTAGATCTGTAAGGTATAATGCGATTGTTATGTAAAGGAGGAGCAGTGTTTACTAGAGATGCCAAAAAGAATTCTATGTTTATGTTAGGTTTGCGAAGGAGACAAACCATTGGGTACTATAAGGCAAAAAAAAATTTGTTTAAAATTATAAAAAGGAATGGTACTCATGGGAAGTGAAAAGTATTAAGAGGTGGAAGTGGGTAGTATACATATACGCAAGGTTAATACTGGTTTCATGTTATAAAAAACTATATGTACATATTTAAGAATTAATTTCTAAAATTTATTCAGAGTTTTTGAAAAGAACTCAAAGACATCATGATTACAACTAGGTAGCAAATTTTTTGTTAAGTTTCTAGTAACTAGGAAGTAATATTGACTCAAGATTAATGGTTGCAAAATAATTAATTATCGCTTGAGAAAATGGCTATATTTAAAATACATGGAGAATTACATAAAAAAACGTAATACTCTATATATAGCTGTACGTCAGTGAATGTATGTGCCATATATGAATCTGCCAATATTTATTAGTACAATGACCAATGCGTTTTAAAATGATTTTTTGGCTTCAAAGGTATTATGAACTCCTAACAGAAAGGAATTATAGGTGCGTAAAAGATTTAGAGTCAAATTGAGTGTATTACAGAATTAAAACAAAAAATAAGTTAAACATGACGTAGCCTTTATCACCAAACCCTTACATGAATAGGCACATACTAAATTAAATATTTCTCTGAAGTCATATCACAATATTAAATTAATTATTTGTGTAGGGAAGAAAAGTCATAATATTTTAAGACATTTGTACATAGGGCTTCTAAAATATAAGATTTTAAAACTTAGTTTAGAATAGAGAAAACTTAGAATCAGAAACTCGAACAAATCCAAATCAGTCTTGTCAATGCTACAAATTTGATGTGAATATTGATATGGAAGAGTAGTATTTAGCTTAACAATGAGTAAAATTGGGTATGAAAATAATATAAATTTTAAAATGACAAAGTTAGCAATTTGATTAAAGAGATGAAAAAAATAAATAAAACAATGTTAATAAAACAAACACAATATCCATTAAAAATTAATTTTAGCACTTTTAAAAAAAGGTGTTATAAACCTTGAGAGAGAAAAAAGTGAGAGAGCCGTTAGATTCTAAAGAACAACTCAAAAGGTAGGAGAATAAAATACAGAATACTCCATAGCAATATACTTACACTCCTGATCTTGCTTTATCATCCGAATTTCCTCTTCCTGCAAATATGTTTCAACATTATGTAAAGTCTGCACTCTCAACTGGATATTGACATCAGGACCTACGAGCAGGTGAAGATATAAATCTTTGAGTCTTTTGCTCATCATAAGGTCATAATGTCGAATACAGATGGAACCAAGTGACTGAAGGGTGCAGTACCGAATGTTCATGTCCTCAATGTCCATGAAATACATTAGGCTGTCAACCACATGCTCGATAACATCATTCTATATATATATATATATATATATATATATATATATATATATTATAATATAGTATTAATATATAATAATATATATATATATATATATTATATATATCTATATATATATATATATATATTAATTTTATATTATATATATATTATATATATATATATATATATATATATATTATATATCTATATATATATTATATATTATATATTATATAAGTTATACATACATATATATATATATATTATTATTATAATATATATATATACGTTATATATATATATTATATATATATATATATATATATATATATAATATATATATATATAATAATATATATATAATTATATATAATATATATATATATATATTATCATATATATTTATATATAATATATATCATCCTCCTTTGCTCTCTTGTCTCATATTGACTGTAGTAAGGTGTCATGACATAAGATCGTGGGTAAAAGTATTAAGTGTCTAGTGTAAAGGAATGATGTCCGATAAGGTCGTAAAAGGGAAGTCGCCGAGTTCTCTTACCGGCCCGTCTCATATCTCATATATTAGTAACAACTCGTCGCAGTCGAATATCCACCCTAGAGCTTCACGGAACCGCGACGACCACACTACGGAGTATTTCTGCATGTGAAGGTCTTCTATCTGCCTGGCCGTGTGTGTCCAACCTACCCACTCTAAAAAGACCCCGCCATTCATCCATTAGCATACCCTCCCTCTGTGCCAAACTCACATTTCTTTCCCTCAGACAATTCATTTACCTACTCAATCCACTTTCGGTCTCCCAGCCGTTGGTTCCCAACACACTCCACCACTTATACATCCGTTTAACCAACCGACTAACATCATCCTTTTCCACATGACCCAAACCATCTCAACGATACTTTCATTTATTCTCTCGCTTATACCCATTTCTTCACACACACAACTCTCTAATACGTTCATCCTCATTTAATCAATTCTTCTCACAGCCACTCCCCTAGTTTCATTATATAGTATATATATATATATATATACTATATATATTATATATATAATATATATTATATATATATATTATTATATATATATATATATATATTATTTTATATATATATATATATATATCTATATATTATATATATATAATATATGATAAATTCCTAATCATTCTTCTCCTTTCAGAAAAAATTATACAGATTTTTTTGTAGTATATAATGTAAATTGATGAGTTTAAATTTCTTAAGAAATAACTTATAGATAATTATAGATAAAATAAAGATAATATTAAGATAATTGATAAATAAAATTGTAATTAAATAAACAAGATAAAGAATATTCAAAAGAAGATATATGAAAAAGAAAAAAGAATGAAAGAAAAATTACAAGTAATAACTACAATTGATCACAGAACTTTTCAATACAAGCAACAAATATGATTTACCTAGAAATTTGAAAAACTTTTCAATAAAGGAACAAATTAATAAGATTTAAATACATCCTTACAAAGAGCAAGTAAATGGGGTAGTGTGAAGATATTTGGAAAGTGTTTCAGAACACAAAGAAATTTTAAACGAGTCTCAGAACAAAGGAACTTGACACTGATAAAGGAACTGATGATAGTAAAAAAAAGGAGCAACAAAATGAAGAAAGAAAATGAATTATAATACCTAAATTTAGTGGAAAAAAGGAAGAATCTTTTGAAAGGAATACTGTATTTAAGTTAAAAGTATGGAGAGACAGTAACTCAAGAAAAGCGGGAAAAAAACTAAATAGCACAAAATCAATAGCGGGTTAGGCAGGAGAACACTAGAAGGTAATTATGATTCTTAAATGAAAAGAAATATGGAGGGCATGGTAGTATTTCCAATCTATAGAATACATTAAAAGAAAGATATAGTAAGAAATAAAGAACAAGAAAGTTATCCTAAAGTAAAAACACTGTTGAATATGCAACAAAGGAAAGGAGGAATCTTTCAGAGAATATGTAGCAAGGTATGATAAAGCAAAAAGAGATTGTGAAAACTGGATGACATTAAAATAAGGGATAAGGTACATTCATACCAATTGATTAGTAACTCAAATATGAAGGACATGGAAGAAAGTTAATTATAAATAGATTGAAGGAATTAAAACAAATATTTCCTAACAACTAAGAATCAATTGTAAATATCGATGGAATCAGTAGTGTGTAAATGTAGAAAAAAATAATTTAACATTAATATAGAAATATGGTTTATAATAATAATAAATTTTGCTACAACATCAACAATAATCATAACACAGATGAATGTACTGGAGAGAACGAACATATTTTTTAATAAATGTAACGGATTTGTAACGAATAATCATAAAACAGAAGATTGCGATGGAATGAAGAATAATAAAATGTGGCGATGAAACTCATTCCTAAGGAGAAGACACATAATTGAAAAAATTGTAAAAGAACATGAACAAAATAGAAGAAAAAAATATATTCATAGAAAAAAAATAATGAACAATATTTTGGAAAAAATCACCTCAATTATTGATACAGAAAAGGAAGATAGAATGAATAATATCAGAAGAGAATTAGAAAAAAAGAAAAATAAAATAGAACATTTTTTAATAATACATGAAAATATGCGTCAAGAAATTAAAATATCAAGAATATGTAATGGCTATTATAAATACAGGAAATAGAGACAGTAATTGGAGAATTGGGATTAACCAAAATTGATTGTGCATAACTAATGAGGAGATTACAATATATAAAAGACACACAACAGTTTAAAAATGGCCGCTTTGTATTTGGAAAAAACAGAATATAAAAACTATTTAAAAAGGATTCCTTCCCTTGTAAAATCAAAGGAAAGAGTTTTGATTTAAAATCCATTGATTTCAAAGACTGATTATGTTGTGAACGTGGTAAAATCAGCTATGAACAAGGAATGAAATTAAAATTAATATTGAAGATGGAACGTTGATTTTTGTGATTTGAATCTACAGAAAGTGCAAACCTTTAAAATGGAGGAGGACATTCCTGCATATTATTGGAATAAAAACAAAAGGAAACATGTTGGGTCAGTCAATTTAAACAGAAAGATCATTAAAGAAAAAGATAGGAAAAGTAAAAATTGAAAAAACTTCAACTTCACCATTGTTGCGAATAGAAAAAATTGTTTAAAACAATAGACTAACAAGAACAGATAACGGAGAAGAAGTTTGGAGATAAAGAAAAGAATTGGGCAAATTTGTGAGAGAATGAAATATGTAAAAAAATATTAGAAAAACTCCACCAAGACCTGCTGGTTAGGTTTGCCATTAGCAAATTAAGTTTTAATGAAATTTAGTTTCAATTAGATGTCTGGCGAATTGAGAATAATAAACTTTTAGTAATAGAGAACCATGGCAACAAAGAGATATACACAGCATTTTGGTTAAAAAATAAAAACCAGTAAAGAAACTATAGAAAGGTTATCGAAAATGGATTCATATATTTTGCGGAAGTACAAATTAAGGATTATCTTTGAAGAGGAAATTTCAAAAATGAAGATATGGAAACTTTACAATACAAAATGAATAATCAGATTAATGAGTACGGCGGCAAAAAGCCCATGGAGTAATGGTTTATGTGAAAAGGTAGTAGGGTTACTTAAAGAATCATTATATAAGTTAAAACAGGAAAGGACATGACAGAAAAAAAGTTATGCATGGGGCAATTTTGCTAAAACATGGACAACTCAACAAATTTACTTGGACATAACTGCACCGAATCACTTGTTTTGCGAAGAATATAGAGGAAATACCAACATAGTAGATTGTTGATAACGTAATAAAAGTGAAAAGAGAGGATCTCGATGACATGAGTTAAAGAATCATTAGAAACGATAGAGACCATGCTAGAAAATACATATAGAAAACTGAAAGTCAGGAGAAAATAAAACGTCGCAATTGAGAAGTTCAAATAGACGAACACATGTCAAACAGATATAAATATTAGAGGTAAAGTATATTACAAAAGAACATTGATAAAGAATGGAGGGACCAGCTAACGATAATGATGTGTGATGGAAAAATTATCTTAAAGTAAACATGAGGTAACTTTAAGAGCTTGTATCAAAAGTTTTCAGTCAACAGAATTCAAAAAACGTAAATTAAATGAAAAATAATAAAGAACTTGAAGATGAAGTGCATGATTATGAAGAAAAAAGAAATGAAACATGATAGATAACTTAAATGAGAATTAGTAATGATACAGAAGAAATAATATGGTCAAAAATTATGGATGATGAAATGATGAAACTGATAATGAAGATGAAAATCAAACTGAAGAAGAAGAAATGACATTCAATTGATGAATATGAAGAAATTGACCAAAATGGGTGAAAACTTTGGTAAAATACTATGAAATTGAAATTAAGAAGTAATGAATATATTATTAATGTAGTTATTAGTTTAGAGCTGGAGAAAAGCCACTAGTAAAAAATATAATAGATGTTATAAAATAAAAATACTTTAAATACAATATAGAATATATTGATATTAGATTGTTGGTTTTTTGAACAAAATTAATAAAATATGGGCCCTCGTCACCACACTTGACAACAAAAATCACACCACCACACAACCATACAAACCGCCACACATTACAACAGAACTTACTTAGAATCGCTCACCTGCAAAGCCTTCCCCGAAAATGCTCTACTTTAAATTTACTAGACAGAACTCCATAGGATCCTCCCAACGTAGTCTTAAACTCCTAACCCTTCGGTCGGCTCCCCAGTCAAAAGACTGCATTGGCGCTCCTGAGCTGTTTAGTTATTACCCGCACGCTTCCCAACGGATTCGCTTTTACCCCGATGGATGCATCATCTTACTCCCTTCCAAACCATTAATTTAGATGTAAATGAAAATGAAGAAAAAATAGCGGAAGATCGGTGAATAGTTGAAGAGATAATAGAAAGAAAAAAAATAATAGTGAAGAATGAAGATGAAGAGATATACATCCTTCCATATGAAGTTAAACAAACCAAAACGATAGAGATAGAAAATTGGAAGAGGAACATGGTTCAAAAGATCATGTTTCAAAATATTTCGTACCAGAAGCAATTAATGTAAGATGGGTAATATGGATGCAAATAAAATTGAGTTAACAAACAAAAAAAAATTTAAAAAGCTAGATTGGTAGCTAAAGGATATGAAGAAAAAGATAGAACAGAATACACACATATATATAAGCAATGAAATTGTACATTAACCATGAGCTCAGCAAAAGAAATGGGAAAATAAATGCTTATGGATATTTCAGCAGGCATACTTACAAGGAGAACTAAATAAGAAAAGTATATCTTAAAACCTCTCTCTGGTTAAACTTTGGGAGATTGAATAAACAGTATATGGATTACAAGAATGCCTGCCCCTATGAGTGGAAAAAAAACATTGATGAAGTGTAGGTTCTAAACAAAGTCAAATACACACTATTATATAATCTCTCGAACTCTCCTCTATTGATACTCTCTCTCTCTCTCTATTGGTACTTTCCTTCAAATTTCGAAAACAAGAAAATAATAGTTATAAAACAATATTATTGACAAATAGAGAATACGTAGTTCCAGATCATTTTAAAATTTTAGACGTTCGAATTTATGTCCAAGAAAACGGTGTAATGGAGCAGTGAAATTACTGGGGAGGAAGGCTCTCTATAATTAAGGAAATAAAAATCAAAGAGAACAAACTAGAATATAATAGACGAGATAGTACAAGACCCAATACCAAACAATTTAATAGGGAAACTTAAATTGGGCCAAGACGATTGGCCAAAAATACTCAACGACCAATTTAGCTTATTATATGTTAGCGTAAATGAGCCAAGGGAGGCGAAAAACGAACCTGTCAATACATTAAAGAATTTCAACTACTTCAAGAGATATGTGAAAAACTCATGACTCTCAGAACTATAATACCAAATAAAATAATGAGGCATAACCTATAGAGAAATCATAACATATTGTGATCTCTCTCTCTCTCTCGAAGGAGATAAACACAACTAGGATGTTCATCTCTCTCTATGTGGGTGGTGTGCCCATATATATACATAATACAAAGAAAGTGAATCATTCAATGTCCAGGCAGAGGCAAATAGTTTACTTGAAGGAATTAACAAAACATTATATATACAAAAATGTGCGAAGAAAGCATTAAAAACCCGTGAATAAGACACATAATAATTTGATTCAAACAACAGATAGTCGACACTGGTAGATACTCTGAATGTCAGAAAGACAATCAAAATTTTAATGAGATAATGAGATATCATCATCATTCATATCAGCAATAAGAGAATACTTAAATAATCAAGAAGTACAAATTTAATAGAATGGCCCGCTGTCGCAATAAGAGCATCTCTCTGTGAACAGGTAATGATCAATTTGGGCTAGATATTTTTCACCAAAGGTTACATAATATATCTAAATAATGAAATGTAAACCTCGTAGATGATTGTGACAGATGAAAAAGGAAAATGAAACCAGTCAAATAAGACACGGTTTCCGTACCTTCCCCTGCCTCACAAAAATTTGAAGAAGCAGAGAGGCGGAAGAATGATAAATTCGTGAAAGAAGGTGATTTCTTGCTCCTTTCCACCAATCGAAGACATTTTCTTTACAAGGTTGAAATAACATTCTTAAAAAGAATTCCTTTAAATTCTTATGGATTGAAATGATACACTTCTACGATTCAATTATAGACTAAAATTTATACAAATGCTAACCCTAATGATAGACCTAAACGGTAAGCCTAATAGATAAATAAACAAGGATATAAAGAATATTCAAGACAAGAAATATTGAATACTAAGAAATTATTTAAGAAATAGAACAGTCTAAAATTCCTTTTCTAAAATATTGATAATTCTATTACTAGAAAATTTCAACAAACAAACTCTATGGATATACCAAACCATCATTCGGAAAATCTTCAACCAATTAAAGGTATATTATTAGATTTAATCAATATATACTAATATAGTATCTCCTTCTTTTCTCTTCTTCATCTCCTCTTTCCTCAAGATTGGGGGTAAGAGGTGCGTGTCAAGCATCGGAAAAGAAAGCAGTAGGCTGGAACTGAACTATTTAGAAGCCCAGCCTCTACGCCGCCCGCTCATGACCATTAATTAGTGAGAGCTCAGTCACAGACGAAAATCCACCCTAGAGCATCAAGGGACTCGCGACGGACCCTCACTATGGTAAATCGTCAATGTACGGGGGTTCATCCCCTTGGCCCAGGTGGGCCACAACCCATGCCCCCATACAAAACCCCGCCATTCTCTCCTATCATGTCTCTCTCTCTCTCACATATAGCCAAATCTCACTCTCTCTCTCTTCAGACAATTCGGTTCACCGACTAATTCCACTTTCTCTTCGGTCTCCCAGCCGGTCGGTTACCCAACACACTCACATACGGTATACATCCGCTTAAACCAACCTACTATCATTCATCATCATGACCAAACCAATTTCAACTTATTCTCTCTCATTTATTCTCTCACTTTACACCTCTCCCCTCAGCACCCTCTCATACGTTGTGTTATATTATATTCTGCTCACACCTGCACACCCCTAAGGCATTGATCCATCTGAACACATTGTAATCTTTTTAGACTCTATACTTTCTTATTCCAGCCCCATAGTCCTCCACTACCACTACTAACCTAACACAGGTAACAAATACCCTCATGAAGACCTAGCACATCCAAGACTTAGTCCCTTTGCAGTCACAACGGATTAATTGCACCAGCCACCTCTCTGCCATTCACAACTTTCTACTACACTCTGCATCGTCCGTTTCCCTTCTCATCCAACATATTATCCTAAATTATTTAAACTCAGACACTTGTCTAGCTGCTCACCATCTAACATACTTCACACTGAGGAGTGTCCTCACTCACACCATAACCTTACTCTTAATCTACGTTCTTTCAAGGCCCTCCTTTCACACACCCTCAAATCTCTCATCAATCCTCTCAAACCTCTTCAGATTCGCCCACACAGAACCAAATCCCGATATAAATAGTAGGGCACCCTCCACTCAACCTCCATTCTCCACCATTCTAACACCATTTCTGCCATCCCCACCCTCAATTCTTTTCATAAACTCCATCCAATATGTACAAATTGACAACCCAAGGAGACATAACACAACCCTGTCTACTCCCTATTAATCCTAACCAATCGACCATTTGACACATTTTATCTCTTACACACGCTTCACTTCGTCATACATACTTTTTGATTCCATTTAGAAAGCTTACCACCAACACCCTATATCCTAACACCTGCCATAACGGCTTCCCTATTAACTCTATCCATACGCCTTGTTGCAAATCCATAAAACCTCAAAACAATTTATTCTGTCTTCTCCCTCATTTTTCTCAATCATTTGTTCAATGTAAAGATCTTAATCCACACATCCTTACCACTCTCTAAACGCCCTTGTTCTTCACCAATCGTCCCTCAGTCACTCGACGCACTCTTTCGACCAATAAAATACTATACCTGTGGACTACAACACTCAAATAACTTATTCCCCTATAATTTCTACAGTGCCCCTTTTCTCCCTTACTTATATAAGAGGTACTATTACCGCTCTCCTCCATACCCTTGGAAACTATACCCTCCATAACGCTTTATTACACAACCTTCAAATCCAATCAATTCACCATCTCCAGCCTCCGCCTTTGATTTCATTTCGACTGTAATTTCATCTTTCCGGAGATTACCATTCTTCAACTTTCTCACACACTATCTCCTCCTCCTTACTAATAACCTTCCATGCCCCAAAATACCGTATTCCACTCTCGATGATATGTCTCACATTTACATAACCTCATCATAACTTGTTAAAGTGGTGCTCTTTCGAGTTGTTCTTTTCCACACTCCCTCACATACACTTCTCATCAGTTACAAAAGCACACCATCCCTATTCATTATTCTAAGCAGATTTCCCCTTATTCTCATTCTTAACCTTTCGCGCTTCCTCGCCAGCAAGAGCTTCCCTATTATTCTCTTGAAGGTCCCCATCCCTCCTTCCAAACTGTTTTCATTTACCTCTTTTCTCCGACTATACATCTTTTCTAGTATTTTCTTTCTTCCTCCTCTGTGAATTCCAACTCTCTCCTCTTGTGAAATTCTTTCTCATTTTGCTTTTGAGTAATTCAACCACGCTTCTTCTTTTTACTTTAATCGTCTTTCGGTATCACCTCTTCCCATCCCACCTATTCGCTGTTAACATCTTACTTCATCTTTAGCACACTACCACACATACGTATTCTTCTTTGCAAACCATACTCCATACAAATTTGCTTACCTTCATTGTTTTCCCCCCAGATTTGCTCCAGTATAACTTGTTCACATTCACCGTTTTACTAGCGAGCGCTCTTACATACTCTATCCTTATATCTTGCACACTTTCTGTCAATTTTACCTACCTGCATATTCGCGTATCAGCCTTCCTCTACCATCCAAGCCCCCACTAAACTTAATTTTAAGTAGAACAACATAATGATCCATAATCCCATTCCTAAACCCCGCATCACTGATTTTAACATCCAACACATACTTGCCAACATCTCCTTCTTCACCCAAACATAAATCCAATCATACTTTTCACTTCGATACCATCTCTACCTACACCCAACTCTAGTATACTCTGGTATACTTCTTGTGTTAAAGAAAGTATTAGTTTAACCACGATATATATATCTCCACGAAGAAATCAATCACCTTCCTACCATTCTCATTTTCTTCCCGCCACCCCAAAACCACCTGTCATACCATCCCTTTTTTGCATCACCTATCCAACCATTCAGGCGCCCCAAAACTATCAATCTGAGCTCCTGCTACCCCATCCAGAACCATTCATTTCAGGATTATCCCAAGAAAAATCGTACTCTCTTCAACGTTTCCCTCAGATGGACCCATTACGTCACAACCACACATACCTTGACCTTTTTCAAACTTAAATTTAACATTAGAACTTCTAGGACTCACACAATCAAAGTTCTACCATAGCTTCATACACAGGTCACTCATTCAAAATTGCAACTTCCTTCTCGTCCTCTCTCATTCTCTTCCACACCAGCGAACGCACACATTTCACATCACACCACTGTAAATTTCACCGTTTCCTTTGATCTTTGTTTCAGTCACAGCGAGCAAACAAATTTGCCCTTTCTAAATACATCCATTGCACCTCTCTCCTCTTCTCCTCAACATTTATTTCCTCTGACATTCATGATACCTACGATTACCATACCCAATTTCCGCCGCCCGTTAGGAAGGTCGTTACGGCGATCCGACCTTCTTCCGAGGCCTGCATTAGCATTTCTGGCAAAAAAATAAGTGGTAGTGGCAAGCCAACCCAACTACCACCGCCCCTTAGTCGACTTCTACGACACGCAGGACATGAGATGTTGGGAAATTCTTTCTCCCCGCACACAGGGATATGAGTAGTAGGATGTCTGTAAGGTGTTATTAGAAGTGGGGTGTGTACTTTATCATGGTATATATAGTGGATACAATTGGTGGTCTAGTTAATTATGGTTGCCTGGAGGATGGAGTGTGGTGAAAGAATATGAACGCAAAATAGAAAGGGCGCACCATTAAAAATGGAGGTATATATATATATATATATATTATAATATTATATATATATTATATTATATATATATATATATATATATATATATATATATATATTATAGTATATATATATATATATATATTAAGTGTGAGTATATATAGTATATATACTATATATTTATATTATATATTATATATTTAATTAATATATGATGATAAGTAATGATGAAGGTGGATTAGTAGAATAGTGTGCAGGTTTTGATGTGCAAGAAGGAATAGGAATATTGGGGAGATGAGGGTTATTAGTAAGGAGGAGTAAATGAGAATAGGTGAGAAAGTTGAAGAATAGAAGATCTGCAGATATAGATGAAATTACTAATGAAATGATCAAGCGTCTGGTAATAAAGTGGAAGTGTTGGAAGTTGTGTAAAAAGCTATTTGAGAGGTATAAGTATCCTGAGAGAGAGCGCCTCTCTCCTCATTATACGGAGTAAGGAAGAAAGGGGAACTGTAGGAATTTAAAAAGGAAACTCTATATATATATATAGTATAATGTAGGAAGAAAGGTATAAATTAAGAATGGAAAAATGAATCGAAGAAAAAAAAAAGTCCAGATTGATCATCTGAGGAACTGATATTCTAGATGGTTATCATCGAAGCATGGCAAGAAATGTAGAGAGAATGAATGTTGGAATCCAAATCTACATTGAAAACAAATGATTGAGGAAAATGAGGGAAGAAGAAGAATAAATTTATTTAGGTTTTAATGGATTTGCAACAGGTTGAAAAAAGAAGTAAAATAAAGAAACGATATTATCCAACCTGGGGCAAGATGATATATGGTTTTTAAAGTTTTTGGAGGATATAATAGAGTGTTAAGAGTGTAGCTTCTGAATGGAATCAAAATATGTAGACGATAGTGAAGCCAGATTAAGAAATAGGTGAAAAAAGTTTTAAGAATAAAACAAAATGCAAATGGAGTGAATGGTTATTAGGAATTAATAGCGGAAAGTAAACAGCGATAGATATATTGATCTCTTTGAGTATATTACAATACTGTATAATAGAGAATGGAGTTAATGAAAGAAATATTGAGTGGGATAGGCAGGAATGAAAAAAAAATATAGAATGGTGGGAAATGGAAGTTGAGTGATAAAGAGGGTGACACAATAAACCTATATAATGCAGGATAAGATTTGAGTTCTCCTGTGTGGCGAATAACTGAAGGAGTTTGGAGAAAAATGATAGAGAGATTTGACAGTGTGTGTGTGTAAAAAGAAACAAGGAGAATAAAATGAGAAAAAGAGAAAAAAACGAAAAAAGAAATTAAAAGAGTAAGGTAATGGTTAGTGGGTGAGGTGAATCCACGGTGTGAAATTAATTGTTGAATGGGTGAGCAGCATAGACAGTGTCTGAGTTTAATATTAGGGATATAGGAAATTGGAAATGAAGAAAGAGGAAATAGGAAAAAGTATCATGTAGATAGAGAAAGTTATGATGGGCAGGAAGGTGGCTGGTAGCAAATAAATAGTAAAATAAGATGAATGACAAAAAGAAGGACATAAAGTACTATATAAGAAGTGTTGCCTAGAGAAATAACAACAATAGGGTATGATAATAATTACACCAATGATGTTATTGATATAGAGATAGTGAGACTATGTCATGGAAATAAGAAGGTATGATCTAGAGTTTGTTCAAGATGACAAATAACTATAGGAGAGAGAGAACGCAACATCATGATGAATACCTCAGGGGATACGAAGAAGAAAATGATAAAGAGAGAATGAACGATTTTGAGAAGAGGTATGTGGTGTGAAGAAAGAGGTAAGAGAATAGAGAATAAAATGAAAGAATAAGATATAAAACAGCCTCTTATATAAATGAATAACGAAAATGATAGAAGATAGAGATAGGGTTAAGCGAAATGCTATAGTGGTGAGTAGCTGTTAGGAAACCGCACCGAGAACTGGGAAAGACCGAAGAGAAGATGAGAATGAAGTCAAGTGTGAAAGAAATGTCTTGAAGGTAGAGAATCGATGAGATCTTTGAGCAAAGGCCGAGAATACAGGATACCAAGAACGAAAGGAGAGATGCATGAATAGGAAGAGAATAGGCGGAGAGTTTAGTATGCGGGGACATCGCAGGGTTAGTAGACCCACCTGGGACAGGCGGCGAGATGTTAAAACCCTTCTACAATGACGATATTTCATCGAAAGTTGAGGCTCACAGTCGCCACCGAGTACCCATGTCGCTCATAGGGGATGCGATTTCTTCTGTGACGAGAGTGACCACCACACATAATATAGGCGACCGTACGAGTGCAGAACGGACGTAGCATCATAGGTAAAGGCATGGCGCTAATTCTATTATGACGTCTCACCAGAAAATGTTGTCTATCTCTCTAACTATAGACTCGACTTTCTTTTCGCATGCTATCCAGCACCTTACGCCCCTCTAATACTCGCAGTTGGTGTAGAAAGACAAGAAATGCAGTAAGTATACCTAAACTATAACTCGGGTATATATAACACTAACTCATATTACTATATATCCCTCTCTCTCATATATCCTGTACTAATACTATATATATATTATATATTAATATATATATCTATATATATATTATATATATATATATTATTATAATAAGATTAAATTTAATTTTGAATTCCAGTGATACTTTATAATTACAGAAAAGGAATGACCGCATCTTTCTAAGAAGGATATACCATTCTTTTTTATATATGACAAGTGTTCTGTGAAATTTTAGTTTAAATAAAATGGAATATATTATTTTTTATTTTCATACCTCAGAAGAAGACTTTTTGTGTTAATTCATTAAACTTACTTAAATGTTTTAGAATATTTTAAAAAGGCATTTAAAGTTAATACACGTGGCGATCCTTTGTATTACTTAATCCTCTCATGCCCCATACCATATTTCATGAGTCGGGAGCTCTCTCAATCGTGGACTCACTATTCTCATTCTCTCTAGAAGAAAATATCCTCAATATATAAATTGCCAATATAAATTGTGAATATATACAGTCTCAATACTTAGTTAATTCTCGATGATTTCAAGATGTAATCCTCTCTCAAGCCGATATAAACACTCTCAATATTGCTTCCATATCGGGGAAATTTTATCAGTGGTAGCAGAGAGAATATCTCCGCTCCTCGCCTCCCTCAGACAAAGCATATCAGTAAAGCTGGAAGGAAGAAATACATAAACAGGTGACCAAGGTTAATAGTGAGAGGAATTTCGGAGGGAGCTTAAACGAAAAAATAAAGTGTGTGACATAGAAAACTCTCTCGGTGGATTGAATTTAAATTAACTTAGGCCTCTCTACCTAGCTTTTATGCTCTCTAACCTCTCTCTCTTTGAATTTCGACGCGGATAATAGAAAAAAATTGGGATTAAGATACGGTAAAGACAAGGTCACTGACCAATTCAATAAGATGAAAGAATTTTTCAATATTGCAAAGAAGCAGGAAGAAGATCATGCGGACCATTCATTGAAAGGTTTGGGAGAATGTATACAAAATGTGAAACAGCTGGAGGAGGGGCTATGACAGACGATATGAGAGGATATCTTCTTCCTAGAGAGAGCGCGGCATGGGATGAAGAGACAAGAAACAATTTGGTTTTTGCCAGGCTGTTATGGAAAAAGAGCAATTTCTTTCGAAGTATTAAAACGATTCTGATAAGAATATATCCTAAGGAACAGTAACAACATTGACAGAAATGAAAGAGAAGAAAAGAAGTGGAATGGTAGAATAGACCAAATAAGGAGGAAAGAATACAAGGAAGAAAAAACCCTATGAGGTTCGGTAAAGTAACAAGGTGTGTATTATGCGGATAAGAATGTCCTAAAGCAAAAGCATGCCCAAAGAAATGGGGCAATAAAGGAAAAAACTTTAAGTATTTAGAGGTGAAATCAAAACAAGAAAGTAAGAATAATGAAGAGAAAGTATGCTATTTCGGAGCAGAAAAAGAGGGAGATAAAGCATATGGAGACAGATAGAATTCTAGACATAGGTTGTATGAAGAATTTGTGGGGAGAGATAACAAGGCCGGATAATGATGGAGTTAAGTGGGGCAGAGATAAAGGAGATGAATAAGTAAAAAAAAAAAAAAGAGTAGGAAGTTAAGTGTTAAATTAAAGTTGTTAAATATGAAACCATTAACAGTCACTGGCAAATAGGAAATTATAAATTTTTAACTAAAACTAAAGTAATTAGAGATACACCATGGTTGATAGGTAAAGAAACCATGGAAAGGATGATGATGACTGTCGATATGAAAAATGTTATTTTTGGAGCGTTTCAAGATCTAGAAATAAAATATACACAAGGCGAACAACAAAAAACATACTAAGATTAAGCTCATAAAAGGATCAAAAAAAGGAAAATGTTTGGTTTGGTAGGTTTGGGAAAAACTTCATAGATAACCCAAAGGGAAGGAAGAGAAAACTATGAAAATTATATTTAATAATAATTATCCACACTCATCCTCCAGACAACATCTTACATATATTCTCTTATATCCACATACCATATACTCACCCATCTTCTAGGCAACATCTTACAGACATCCCCCTATCTCTTGTATCCCTACGAGTGGGGGAGAAAGAATTGCCCACAATGTATGTTCTGCGTGTCGTAGAAGGCGACTAAAGGGGCAGTGGTGGCTGGGTTGGCTGCCCAATTGATACCACTTATCTTTTGCCAGGAATGATAATGCATGCCTCGGACCAGTGCATGTATCGTACCTTACCCTTACGTAATAATAAAGGTGGATGATGATGATATATATATATATATATATATATATAATTATATAAACATAAATAAATATATATATTATATATATATATATATATTATATATAATAATATATACTTAATATAATATATAGAAATATTATATATATAACTATAATATATACTATATTATATTATATATACTTATATAGTATATATATATATACTAATACCATATATATATATTATATATATATATATATATATATATATTATACAAACAGTAATAAAAGCAAATATTATGTAAATGTATAAATATATTGAATACCTGAAGGCCACATCGAACTTCTGGTTTGTAGAAGTCGAAATGTCTCAGAAGAAGTCCAACTGTGTAAAGCGCTCGTCGGAAAAAAGGTTTGTGTTTTTCCAGTTTAATATCACTAGGGCTTTCCTCGTGTAGTCGTTTATAATCAATAATAAACGTATAATATCTTTGAAAAAAAAACAACACTCATTACTATAAGATTAAATCACAGTAAAAAAATATTTCAATAAGTGAAAAAAGCAAAACAAAAACAAAATTAATAAATAATAATAATGAACTCAAATAAAAAAATATTTATTCAGTTAAAAAGAAAATGTTACAAGTACAAGAATAATAAAATTTATTAATTTTTAACTGAAAAGGGTTCTTGGGGTGACGAATACATCCTATGAGCCCATAATCATAACAACAGTAAACAAAATTATAATTGAGGCTACATAGCATAAATCATGTTTTGTACTTGCTGCAAAATATTCACTTAGATTTGTTTGAATGATTTGTTTGTTTTGAATAATGATGAAAATTAGCCCCATTATCAGACCAAAACCTTAAATCCTTCTACCCAACAGACTTGTACATTTAAATTTCAAATAATTTGAAATTTCAACTTGCATATCTTCGATATTAAACTTTCTCAACTGGTAATTCTCTCGATTCAAATAAAGCTTTTTTTTTTTTTTTTTTTTTTTTGCAATAAATATTATTAATAAAAGCCATTTTTTTATTCACTTACTTATTGAAACAATCTTTAATTAATCTGTAATTTTTGGTAACTGTGTTTACTATGGAGCCCAGAAGAGCCAAACAGGAGGTAATAACTGTTCTGTCGTGCAGGAGAATCAATTTCACAGCATCCTCCTCCAACTGGGAAAGGAACGTCTCACTTGGATGTTCCATTAACGGAACAACAAGTTCTAAGGTTCGAGCTACAACTCCGATTACAGTATAATCCCCTTGCGTCTGCAATAAATAATAATAATAATAATAATAATAATAATAATAATAATAATAATAATAATAAAATAATAATAATAATAATAATAATAATAATAATAATAGTTTTCATTAATATTAAGTATTAGTACTATGAAATACACATTCATTCCTACTCTCACAATTACTACAAAAAATAACTTTCAATATATTATATATATAATATTATATATATATAATATATATTATATATAATATATATAATATATATAGTACTATTATATATATATATATATATATATATATATATATATATATTAATTAATTAAAGTTCAATGAAAAGATTTTAAAAAAAATAACAATATTAAAGCATGCAGAGGTAAGCAATTTATAGCAAATCGTTTGATCAAGAGAGAATAGCTTCAATAGCCTTGTATTCAATTAAATAATTAAATTTCCATCCATCAGCCGCCCCTCGACTCCCCCCCACAGATTGTGGGGGAGGTGCGCAAACATGCACCGGAAATATAAGATGACACAATTAGTCATTAATTGAAATGGTAGAGAATAAGTACAAATCTAACATTGAATCAAAATTTTATATGTTACAAGTTTTAATGATGGATGCTAATATTTTTAAAGAAACGAGTTTATAACCAGTCATAAAAATGATAGGAGTTGAAGGACTTAGAATAATGAATAGAGACACACACACACACACACACATACACACATAAATAAATTATTTATATATAAAAGAAAATTATGTAGAGATGGGGAAATTTATGAAGGCATTAAACATTTATAAAATGCTGACTGGAACGAAAAATATTAAAGACAAATTACGTATTTTAAATAAAAAGAGAACTAACAATAACATATTAAAAAATAGTGAAGATATTGGCCATTCTCTCCAGTTCAACTCTTTGCTCTTTAAATGTGCTTTCCTCATCAAATAAGGAAAATTATACATCAAAGATTGATCAAAAAAATTCCACAACATTACCTGACATTTGAGAGAAAGGTAAGGCTGAAGTGTGATAGCATGATCCACTAAAAGTTGTGGCCGAATTTTTGCAAATAAATATAAAGTTCTAAGGCAGGCGACTAATCGTTGCGATGCGGATCGGGGTTGTTCTAACTGGCCGTCCGGAGATTGGAAGCCTTTATTAGAATCTGACTGAGAAACCGGTGACTCCTCTACATCAGCTTTGAACCCCTTCTCCTCTAGCACCAAAATGTGATTAACAAGGCAATCGACGATTTGCTTGCAGGCCGTAACAAGGACCTTAGGAGGTTCTGTGTTAATTTTTGTTACATCCTCCTTGTCTTCTTTCGGTCGAAACATCTGAAGATAACATTTAGTTAATTTAGTTAAAGTTTAGTTAATTTTTCTCATCAAAATTATTTACATAATAATTAATCAATGAAACAATGAACATTAAAATGATAAATACTTACACTATGTAATAACTGCTCGAACCAATCCAAACCAGTGTCTTTACAAGCAATAACTACTTCAGTAATATTATTAACTTTTAAGAGCAGACCTTCTTTGTCCAAATGTGGTTTTTCCTTAACAGGTGTAAACCACATATTCTGAAAACAAAATTATAAACCTAATGGCAGCATTAAAACAAATAATTGATCCCATTATAGTTATAATTAAAATTACTTAAGGAAATCCTTCACCAATTAAACTATACTAGATCAATTTAGATGTTTAAAAGAAAAAAAAAATCAAGTGATAAGCAAGGGTCTAGAAAGAAAGGAAGAAATATCGACAACAATTCATTGATTTATGTATAATTCATTAAGATATGCCTTAAATAACCTAATATATAGTATATATATAGTTATATATATATATATATATATATATATATATATATATATATATATAAAAATATATATTTATATATAGTAATATATATATATATATATATATATATATATATATATATATATATATATATATATATCTTTCTTTCTTCTTCACCTTCCTCTTTGGCCCAAGATTGGGTAAGGTGTGTGCTGCATCGGAAAAGAAAAGCAGTAGGAGAACATGACAAACGTCGAAAAGAAGAAAGCCCAGCCTTACCGCCCTCTGTACCATTACTCAGTGAGAGCTCGTCACAGACAGAAAATCCACTCTTTGGAGCATCATGGGACCGCGACGGACCCTCACTATGGTAATCGTCAATGTAAGGGTTCATCCCCTGGCCCAGGTGGGCCACAACCATGCCCCCATACAAAACCCCGCCATTCTCTCCTATCATGCACCTTTATTCTCGCCTCTGCCAAACTCACATTTCTCTCCTTCAGACATTCGTTCACCGACCAATCCACTTTCTCTTTCGGTCTCCCAGCCGGTCGGTTCCCAACACACCTACCTCCTCACTATACATCCGCTTAACCAAACTGGCTATCATTCATCCTTTCCACATGACCAAACCATCTCAACATACTTTCATTTATTCTCTCATTTACCCCTTTCTTCACACCACACCACTCTCTAATACGTTCATTCCTCTCTTTATCAATTCTTCTCACACTTAGCACACCCCTAAGATTGTCCATCTGAACACATTGAACTTTATAGATCTATACTCTTATTCCAGACCAGGGCCTCACTACCATACAATAACACAGGTAACAACATACCCCATGTAAGACCCTAGCACACTCAAGACTTAGTCCCTTTGCATTCACCAACGATTTAATTGCACCAGCCACCTTCCTGCCATTCACAACTTTCCTACTACACTCTGCATCGTCCGTTCCCTTCTCATCCAACATATACCCTAAATATTTAAACTCAGACACTTGTTCTAGCTGCTCACCATCTAACATAACTTCACACTGAGGAGTGTCCTCACTCACAACCATAACCTTACTCTTATCCACGTTTACTTTCAGCCCTCCTTTCACACACCCTGCCAAATCTCTATCAATCTCTTTAAACTCTCTTCAGATTCGCCACAGAACCAAATCATCCGCATATAAATAGGTAGGGCACCCTCCACTCAACTATATATATATAATATGTATATATATATAAACCTATAAATATATATATATGTTATTTGTTTTTATATATATATATATATATATATATATATATATATATATATATATATATATATATATATATATATATATATATATATATATATATATATGTGAATTTTATATTTAGGTCAATTGTTGTGGGTATTTTATGCCAGCTCCCGATTTAATGAGTATTCACAAACTAAAAACTCTTCAAATATTTTCAAAGGCGCATACCTGAAACACTTCTTGAACAAGTTTCTTAATTCCTTCTTCGTCATTAACCCTTCTAATCATTTTCACACAAATCTCAGGGATTTTATGGAAATCGGGATACTCTAGGCAGATATCCTTCATAATTTTGATAACCCTCTTGCGAACACTTACTCCAGTATCCTATAAAAATATAAGGTTCTTATATTAATCATTATTATAATAATAATTTCATTTTAAGGGGGGGGGGAGAGTGGGGAAACAGGATAATTTGTAAATTACGTAGCATCATAGAAAAATTGCGACCTTTCTTTAGTTATTTTTATAAAAGATCAGCGTTTTTTTATTTATCAGGTCTTATTATAAAAATTTATAAGTTATATTTAAAATCTGACGTTTATAATTAATGAACATCACTTTTAATATAAAATTGCAGGAAATAATATCCAAGAAGGAAAGCTAGTACCAGAAATAAGACGATCTACCAAATGAAAGAGGAAAGCTAATACATCCACTATTAAGATGATAAAAATCAATGAAAAAATCTAACTAATACACACACACAATCATAAATACCGGTATATTTTTTTTTGTTTTTACACGCATTGACCAATAATCAGCTAAGTACTTTTTTTGTGAACTAAAACAAAGAAAAAGAATTTTTTCCTGTTTTCTTTAATTAATAGCAAACTCTACTAGTTAGAAACAACCTTAAAAATTAAAACTTCATTAATTGTAGGCCTGAAAAATAAAATTTAAATACTATCCCATTTCAAAATCCAGTTTGCTAAAACTTAAGAGGAAATTTGTGCAACCCTATTTCACTTAGTCAGGAAAACCCTATAACTTAATTTCCCCTCACTGTAGAAACTACTGAGGTAAATAATATTAAAGGACAAATTCATTTGCTACAAATCAATATATATACTTACTAAAATTCTCGCGGCGATCATTTCATAATACTTGTGAATAAGCTCTGGCCTAGACAGAACAAACTTCCCAACGAGGTCCACAGCAGCTTCTCTTACGGAAGTTGAATGATCCAGAAAGGAGTGATGTACTCCCATCTGCATATCCGAACGCCCTAAGACAGCTGGGTCTGCTTCAACAACCATAGTCAGGCACTTCATTGCCTTTGTGCGAACGGCAATAGCAGACTCAGATAATACCCTCAAAATCTGAGTAAAGAAGATTTGAAAATTATAACAAAGAAGAAAACTTAATTAGCAAATATTAATTAATTAAAGATCTAATATTGGATATTATCTACATTATAAATCATTTAAAAAACAAATATTTATAATATAATAATAATAATAATAATAAAAAATAATAATAATAATAATAATAATAATAATAATAAAAATAATAATAATAATAATAACTTGCAGGTTCTCTTGACAATAAAATTTAAAAATTTCAACTAACAAAATGCTATTTTAGCTTCACAAAACTAAATATTAAATAAAACTGGTTAAAAAAATAATAACGACAAATTCTGAAACTATTGGATAAGTTACTTGTCTCACAATAATAATAATAATAAAAATAATAATAATAATAATAATAATAATAATAACAAAATATAATAATAATTAACTATATAATAATGAAAGATGGATATCCAGATCTAATCGATAATGATATATAGATTAAATTAATATTTTGTCGATAATCGATAATTTTGAAATAATCATAAGTATAATTACAATATAATAATAATAATAATAATAATAATAATAATAAGTTAAGAAAGGAACTATAATGGGAATCGATCCGACGTATGATGCGAACGAGAACGATGATACTAATAATAATAATTTTTTATAACAACAAGTTACCTGTTTTAAATAACTGTCAAAACTTTGTGAAAATGATCTTTTGGAAGCTAAGTAACGTGTTATTAATTCTGCGCTTTCATAGTCAATGTGCGTTTGTAAAGTGGTTGAGTTTCTTTGGCCTTCCGCAGGAGAAGCAGGGTGTAAATATGCAAGCCACCACATTATCTTTACACTCATACTATAATATATATATATATATTATATATAATATATATATACGTATATCTCTAGGAGCAACATAATTAATAAATAGAGTACCACATATTATATATATATATATATATATATACTAATATATTATATATATATATATATATATATATATAATATAACAATATTTAAAATTATTCTAATATCTTATATATATATACCGGATTCGATGACACATTATATTAAAAACATTTAAATAAGATCTTTCAGATAAATAAAAATTTAATAATATAATAAATAATAATATAATAATAATATAATAATAAATTAATAATAATAATTCTATTCAATCCACCAACACTATTATATTTGTTATAACTTTAAAATATTGATATTTTCCTTTAAAAATAGTAATTTGTAACGAAGTATTTTCTATAATACAACTCAATCAATACACTTAAGATAATAATAATAATAATAATAATAATAAGAATAATAATCAAAGGGGTTAATTCCTGAAAAGAGGCTACTAATTGTAACATTGCTTTGTTTTTTCTTTAGCACCCGAACTATAATACTTCTATTTTAAATTTTAAGCACATAAATAATAATAATAATAAATAAATAATAATAATAATAATAATAATAATACATAATAAAATAAATAAATAATAATAATAATAATAAATAATAATGTACTTTTTTAGAAGAACAAACTATCTCTCCCACCTCGCACAGCTTCATCACTTCGTTGCATTTAACGGCGCCCCTCGTCGTACGGAGTAAACTGGTAAACTCCTGACCACAATCCTTATATCTCTTAATTTTAAATACTCTCTCTCGTCGACGGTACACCCGAACTTTGAGTTCCTTCATCTTCATCATCTTCGGAAGGACTACTTTCTTCTTCACTAGACTCACCTTTAATTAGGTAATAATAATAATAATAATCAATAACATAATAATATTAATAATAATAATATAATAACTAAAAAATTAATATATAAAAAATACATATATAAATATTCAGAATAAGATAAATGAACCAAAACTACTTAGCTCGACTAAATATATATATCATATATTATAATATTATATTATATAGTATATATATAATATATATATTATAATATATATATCATAATTACCTTATGCACTACTATATATCTAGTAATATATTAAATATATAAACGCAGTTTTATAATATTCTTAGGCACTTTGAATCGGTAAGCCGAATTGGGTAGGGCCTATTTATAGCGTTTGCCGGTTACTCTAAACGTATACTATAACTTATAATTTAGGATATAGGACGTATTGAGTCTCTGGTGTATATCAGCTTATAAACTATTACTGACCGAAGTAAAGCTAGTAGTAAAGCTGTTAATATATTACCGTTGTATTATTATATATATATAGGGTAATGATAGTAAGGATTATATATTATTACTTATATATATTATTGAACATAAATATCTATATTATATATATACTATATACTATTTATACTTATCATCTATAATAATATAATCCATGGTATCCAATATATATCAATATATATAATATATATATATATGGTTGGGGAATGTTTGATTCTATTTACCTTTCCTTTTCCGACGTTTCTTTTTATGGCTTGACGATTTTTTCACAATCTTCGGAGAAATGGGACCCTGTTTCTGACGTAGATTCTCCGAGTACGCGTCTCGGTACCACTGACCGATGTAGAAGTGCCGAGCGTGAAAGAGAGCAGACTCGCTCTCCGCATTTAGCACGGCCTCAATCGCAAAGGATCTAAGATGACAGGCTGCAAAAATATCGTTCTTTCCTCCTCTTCGTCTAAGGGAACAGCTTCTGGTGCACTGCTAACGGATACTTCTGTTGATTCAGATTTCCCTTTCTGTTTTAGAATAACGCTTTTAGTGTGGCAATAATAATTATAAGAAATAATTTGGTTTAAGCTAGAAGAATGGTGCAAAATAGGAGTGAATTGCAGAGTTATGGGTCTGGTCCAGGGAATGAACTCTAACATTGACGAGATACAATAATGGGATCTGTCGAAGAGTTGTGAAGCTTTAGAGTGGACTTCTGAATGCAACGGGCGTATACTTAAAGGTATGAGGGGCTTTCCTTTCGACTTACGTCATGTTCTTCTATTTAGCAATTCTGTTTTTGGTGCATGTTGCTCACACTACCTCCATTTGGAGACATGTAAGGAAGATAAATAAGGAAATAATTTTTATAATAATAATAATAATAATAATAATAATAATAATAATAATAATCATTTTTATTCTGGGACACTTTCGGCAGTGTCTGAAAAGTTTCTCCGTAAACGACACACTGATAATACAAATGCCTGAATAAATTGAAGTGAACAATTATTTATTTATTTATGCAAAATTTCGAAAATCCCGTTACTTTTTAAATAGCAAATACAATATTAAATCAATTTAAATAACTAGCCAGAAAATCTCCCTCCCCCCAAAAAATATATTTACACAAATAATTCTATCAACATTATAGCTAAATTTGTGGATCAGTATCAAAGTATTGTTCACAAAAAGCAACATGATACCTCACATCACAGAAATCAGAAATCAACTTAGGGTTGTTGCCTAAACTGAAAAAAAAAAAACATTAATTCAGGTATATAAAACTTTTGGTCAACATTTTACAATTAATAAAACATAATTACAATCCCCTCAGATAATGTTCTTTTTCCTTTGTTATTGTATTCAAGAAAATACGTGAAGCCACTATTACTTATATAAGTTATAATAGTTGTGTTTAATAATTTAAATACATAGTCTCAGTTGTGTAGACGAGTACCTCCTATTTTCTACCCACCACGGCTCACAGAGAAGCGTGGTGGATCCTGTACACTGCCTCTATTTTAAATTATTAAACTCACAACTATTATAACTTATATAAGTAATAGTGGCTCCACGTATTTTATTGAATACAAGTTTTACTTGAACAAAAAACAAAACAAAAATGAAAAAAACCCTGCTCCAGATTGAACCCTTAATAATCAGGATTACCGGAATACCTGCTTAAATATGCTTATAGCTGTGCTCGTTAACATTACATCGCTTATAACATCAGGCAGTGCCCAGGAATGTGCTCTTTTTAAAAAGAAATAAACATGAAACATTACTTTAAAAAAATGGAGAATAGCAGTAGAGGTGTTGAGGTCCGAGAAATCTTAGTAGCATTAAATCAAGGGTGTAATTTATAATCCTTACGGTTTTAGTAACTTAACTAGCCAACATATGTAAGTACGTTATTATCTTATGGTAGGAAGTCATGTTATAGTGCATAACTCAACGTGACTGCTTTATTAATCCCCCTTAGTCTTTCAGATCTTATAATCTCTAACGTTCGTATTTAAGTATCTTTTAAAAAGAAATAAACTGAAACATCTAGGTTTTAAAGATATTTATAAACTATGTACTATCTTGTATAATTCCTCTAGGTATAAGATAATTATAATCCTTAGGATGTGCAGACATCTTATTACAATTCTGTAATCTTATAATCTTAGGTTTTAGAATCTTATAAAATCATGTAATCTTATAATCTTAGGTTTTAGAATCTTATAAAATATGTAATCTTATAATCTTAGGTTTTAGAATCTTATAAAATCATGTAATCTTATAATCTTAGGTTTTAACTTAATTTAGATTGATGGTAAGCAAAATTAAAGCATTTAGATATTATAATAGAATACTCGGTAAATCTATATACATACTTAGTGTTCTTTCGAGAAAATATATAAATAAGGAAAAGACACTGTAATCTTAATACCATGCTCCTTAGCGTTTGAATCTTTACTCAATCATTGTAATTCTTCTATATATCTTAGGTTTTGAGTGAAAATGTTATAAATCCATGTAATCTTATAATCTTAGGTTTTAGAATCTTATAAAATCGCATTAAAGTCATGAAACTATATAAACAAAAAAAAATTAAAATTTAGATTGATTAAAATTAATAGTTTCAAATATTTTCACAAATATACTATACTTTGAATGTAAAGCCAGCTTAGAATAAATCCTATTAGAATTAATCCTACAGAAAATACATTAATATTAAAAAGAATTATTTAAATTAAAAAAATTACCTTCTTTTTGCTACTTTTCTTTGAGGAAGAGGAGGAGGAGGAGGAGGTTGTTGTTGTTGTACTAGTAGCATTTTCTGCAGATGGTGGAGATCCATCTTCAAGAATAGGGGCATCTTTATTTTCTTCTTCTTTGATTTCCTGAATGATTTGATCAATGTTGTCAACTTTGAGTTGAGAAGTTACCGCGTCTCTTCTAAGTCGGGCAGCCACAATACCCAGACAGTCTAAGGAGGACACTCTTAAACTCATGTCAGTTTTTGTGTTACTAAATTTTTGTACTAAAAGTTTGCCGAGGAAACTGAGTAACAACTCGGCTGCGGGCCACTCCGGTTTATTCACCGTCAGTAGCAAGTCCTGAACGAAATGTTCGAACAATGGCCTGTAATCTATTTCCTCGCTCTTGCTGCCAGTTTTCTGAAGGAAAACCGACAAAAAAGAGTACGCAGTTCCCATTGCATTTTCATATTTATGAGAAATTAATACGTCCCTATCCACATTAACATCACCACCACTTTTATTAGCACTATTAGTATTAGATTCACTTTTACTGGACGAAGATAACTCTCTTTGGAAACATTACCACTATACTAGTACTTGTTACTTTTACTAGCTCACTACACCAGCTCCCCTCACTATGACCTACCTTCTGGTCTTTGATGAAATATTCTGGCCGTATATCTCGACAACACACTGAATTAATTGCAGACTAGAGCAGTTTTAACATTTGAATATTTTCATCAGAATTTAGGCGGTAAGTCCTTATAACTCTCTTTTAACTAGTTATCTTCTTTCAAATAGGTAACGGGCTATTGAGGCGAGAATGTCATCCATAAGTAATCTTCGATGTTTTTCATATTTTGAAAACACCTAAATAAATAGTATAGTATATATATATATAGGAATATATAAATATATTATATTTACTTATTATATATATAATATATATATACCTTTTCTTAGTATCATAAATAGTGGGTGTTCCTACTTCAGGGTTCTGTCTTATATATATATTATATATATTAATACTATATATATATATTCATTATTACTTAATAGAAGTTACATCGGTACTATTTCTAAAAGTAAGATTTAATAAATTGAAGAGGTACGTTTCCCCCCAAATTTATTATTATTATTCTACATCAATCAATATATTAATACTTTTGAATATTTTAAATATTTTAAATAATATTTTTATCCCTTTGCATAAAAATAATATAAAATATTAAATATAAAAATAAATAAAGAAATAAATATTATTTTTACTTTTGTAACTAATCTTAAAGATGACAATTGCAACTCGGGAACATTTTCAACAAAGAAAGGCGCGACTCCAAGAGTTGAAAGCTGAAGTACCGTCGTATCCGTCAAAGTTTGTAATAACCTCTTTTAGAACTAGTCAGATTACCGCCACGACAAGACCAAACCCACCAATTCATGAAGTTTGTTGTACAATCCCAAAATATTGCGGTCTCTCACATCTTTTACATGTGCTCTTTTCCGTTTTATATTACCAATAAATCCATCTATTTAAAATATAAATAAAAATTAAAATACAGTGTATGTACAACACAATAATACACAACACAGCAATCATAAAATTAACATTTATATCATGTAATAATAAAAAAAATATATAAAAAAAAAAAAAAATGAAATTAAGAAATCTTTTACAAGTATTTGTCATTCAACCTTTTCTATTGTCTATTTTGTATACAGGATCAAAGGACGGGTAGATGGTATTGTTAAGCTGGAATTTGGCAAACTGTACACATCTCTCTATTACATCTTCTAAGTAAATCCTTTTACTCATGCCAGGGGCCGTAAGAATGTACATAACCGTTAAAGAAGCGTCCATTACGCAGATACTCGCATATTAAGCTCAATGTCCTGATCTATACTGATAGAATTTACCAACTCCAACCACAGTCTGTCATCCCCGCTCGGTGGGATCGTTCGTTGAACCATCACTTGTGGAATTACAAGTCAGAATTAGAAGAGAATAAAATTTTTTTTTTTTTTGACAAATGTATTAATATATAAAAATCAACAAAAAAACTATACTATATATATAGTTAACTATCATCTCTAAGTACTACCTAATTTTTCATAATAACTTTCCTTAATTTATTCTATTTTATATATCGGCGTATATATAGTTACTTACTAATATACTCATATCGATCTCTCCTGGTCTAGACTAAATATAAACATTATCTACCTGCGTCATATAATATATATAAATAAATCAATAAAAATGTCTTTGGAAAACTCTCAACATTTCATATAACACTAATATATATAATATATATATACAAAACGGTGCTAAGTGCATGGTAACAGATTGGAGGTGACTCATAGGACACCCAGCTGGGAGTTCGTTTACGACCCGCACGATAGTTCCTTCTTTTTTCTTTCCAAAATATTGAGACCAAGTATATCCTGACTAGTCCTTTCAGGAGGGCTACCAGTTAATAAGACGCAGTTGGGCCGTAATACATTCTCGCTTCAGCCCTGTATGGAGAACTGTTGCCAGTTTCAAACGAACAAAGGAGCTGATAATTCCATATTGGGAGTGGGGCTAGTTTTGGAATAAGATATTCTTGAGGGATACATCAGCCATACCCCTCTTACACGTAGCAGATAAAAATATAGGGATAACACATTAGGACTTAGCAGCAATTTAATATATAATCTATATTATATAGTATATAATTATATATATATATATATATATATATATATATATATAATATTAATATAGTATATATATATATATATATATATATATATATATATATATATATATATATATTATATATATATATATATATATATATAGTAAATCGGTTGAATGTGAACAAGTTGATACTGAACAAATCTGGGGGCAAATGAAGGAAGCAATTGTTAGTAGTGCAAAGGAAGTGTGTGGATGTGCTAAAGTAGGAAGTAAGAATGTTAACAGCGAATGGTGGAATGAAGAGGTGATGAACAGCGGTTAAAGGTAAACAAAGAAGCGTGGTTGAATGTCTAAAAGCAAATGATGAAGTTTCAAAAGAAAAGATGCTTGGGCAATTATATAAGGAGGAAAAAAGAATACAAAAAAGTGTACGTATGGAGAAAAAAAAGGGGTAAATGAAAGTTGGGAAGGAGGATGAAAGGAGGACATACAAGGAAATAAGGAAAGCTCTTCTGGAAGGAAGCGGAAAGGTTAAGAAATGAGAATAAGGGGAATCTGCTTTAGAATAATGAATAGGGGATGGTGCTTTTGTACTGATGAAAATGGATGTGAGGGGGAGTGGTGGAAAGAACACTTCGAAAATCTGCACAATATAAAACAGTAAGATGAGCGTGTTAGTGAAATGTGTGTGGCCTTTGATGGGCAAGAAAGGAATAAGGTTATTTGGGGATGAGGTTATAGTAAGGAGGAGGTAATGGGTAGGGTGAGAAATTTGAAGAATGTGGTAAATTGGCAGGTATAGATGAAATTACTAGTGAAATGATCAAGAGGGGAAGGCGAGATGGTGACTGATTGGATTTGAAAGTTGTGTAGTAACGAAGCTTTTATCGAGGGTATAGTTCCAAGGGATTGGAGGAGAAGCGCGTATAGTACCTTGTAATAAGGGTAAGGCGAGAAAAGGGCAACTGAGAAATATAGGGGAATAAGTTTTATTTGGTGTTGTAGGGTAAGGTATACTGCTGGTATTTTTGGTCGAAAGAGTGCGTCGATGGACTGAGGGACTGATTGGTGAAGAAAGGTGCGTTTAGGAGTGGTAGAGGATGTGGTGGATCAAATCTTTACATTGAAACAAAATGATTTGAGAAAATGGAGGGAGAAGAAGAATAAATTATATTTAGGTTTTATGGATTTACAACAGGCGTATGATAGAGTTAATAGGGAACCTTTATGGCAGGTATTAGTGATATATGGTGTTGGTGGTAGGCTTCTGAATGAATTCAAAAGTATGTATGACGATATGACGCGTGTGTAAGAAATAAATGGTGTCAATGGTGATTGGTTTAGAATTAATAGCGGAGTGAGACAGGGTTGTGTTATGTCTCCTTGGTTATTCAATGTGGTTATGATGGGGTTATGAAAGCATTCGAGGTGTGGGGATGGCAGGAATGGTGTTAGAATGATGGGAGAATGGAGGAGAGGAGTGGAGGGTGCCTACCTATTGTTGCCGGATGACTTTGGTCTGTGTGGCGAGTCCTGAAGAGAAGTTTGGAGGATTGGTGGAGAGATTTGGCAGGGTAGTAAAAGGAGGGGTTTTGAAAGTAAAAGTAGATAAGAGTATAGGTTATGGTTGTGGAGTGAGGACAGTTCCTCAGTGTGAAGTTATGTTAGATGATGAGCAGCTGGAGCAAGTGTCTGAGTTTAAATTTTAGGTATGTGTTGGACGAGAGGGAACGGATGATGCAAGTGTAGTAGGAAAGTATTGTGAATGGCAGGAAGGTGGCTTGGTGCAATTAAATCGTTGGTGAATGTAGGGACTAAGTCTCTTGAAGTGCGCTAGAGTCTTACATGAGGCGTATGAGTTGTTACCGTGTTTTGTATGGAGTGAGACTATGGTTGGATAAGAAGTATAAGATCTAAAAGTTCTCAATGTGTTCGATCGGACATATCTTTAGGGCATCGCTAGTTTGACAAGAATTAATAAAGTGAGGAAATGAACGTATGCTAGAGAGTGGTGTGTGTGGAGAAAGGGGGGTAATGAGAAGAATAAAATGAAAAGTATGTTGAGATGGTTTTGGTCATCGTGGAAAGGATGAATGAAAGTCGGTTGGTAAGCGGAGTATAGTGGAGAGTGTGTTTGGAGACCGGCTTGGGAGACCGAAGAAGAAAGTGGATTGAGGATTCGGTGAACGAATGTCTGAATGAGAGAGGA
>JABUQX010130692.1:47500-52052 GCA_015478945.1 Trachelipus rathkii
GTCTCGCAGTCTAAACAGAACTTCCAGTTTCTCTGAGGCCACCCTAGCAATCGTTGTGATTTGAGGTTTCCAAGACATTTTTTCATTTATGTTAAGGCCATGGATGTTTATATTGTCAACAGGAGAGACGAGAGTACCGTCGAAAGAGATAGGAAAGTTAGAAGGTGCTTTGGAGAAGGAGATATGTAGAAGCTGGGTTTTTAAAGAATTTAATTTCACAAGGTTGAGGAGACCCCATCCTATCCAGATCAGCGAGAATATAATCAGAAAGATTAAGACGAGAGGTAATTTTAGAAGTAAAAGAGGGAGCTGAATTGATGAGTTGAAGAATGAAGGGTATTAGCATGTGAGTGGATAGAGTTAGAGGTGCAGGTGAGATCATTAATGTAAAGTAGGAATAAAGTAGGAGATAAGACAGAACCCTGAGGAACACCACTATTGACAGAAAAGGAAGAAGAAGTCGCCCCATCAAGAACAGCCGACATTGAGCTATTTGAAAGAAAGCTAGACATAAGTAAGCAGAAGGAGGAAACCCAAAGGAGGGGAGCTTGGAGAGCAGTGACGCGTACCATACTCGATCAAATGCTTTGTATATTTCAAGCACCACCACGAAAGTCTCCCTTAGTTCCTAAGAGCGAAAATCCATTAATCGGTTAGATAGGAAAGTATATCGCCAGTAGGCCTCGAGAGCCGAAAGCCGTACTGGCGATCGGAAAGAAGTGAATGAGATTCCAGATGATCTAAGAAATGAGAGTTGAGAAGAGTTTCAAAGATCTTAGATAGAATACAAGTGAGAGCTACAGGGCGATAGTTGAATGGATCAGGGCGGCTTCCTTTTTCGGAATAGGTTGGACATGTGCGAGCTTCCAACACTGAGAGAAAGTGCTAGTATTGAGACATAGAGAGTATTGTTGAGCGAGTGGCGGGAATAGCACGGAAGCACACTTCCTCAAAACTCGGAGGAATGCCATCCGGGCCACCCGCCTTCCTAACGTCATAGATTTAGGAGCCCATGCACCGACTCAATGTAATCACAGGCACAGGCATAGGACACCTGAGAGGACAGAAGGAGTAGGAAGAAGGATGCCAATCTCCCAGGGTTGAGTTAGAGGAAAAAGGAGGCCGAAGAGGATTGGCCTTTTCAGTGCGACGAAATTAGCTAACGAATCATCGATCTGAATAAGAAGGAGGAAAGGCCAAGATTTACAGAAGTTGCTCGAGATTATTTTTTGGCAAGAGGCCAGAAAGATTTGTCATCAGGTAGGAGACCAAGGAGGTTAGCGCACTTTCGTTTGATGAAAGCCCGATTTGCCTTGTGTCGAAGAGTGATCCCTGCAACGATTCCTAAGCTGAATGAAAATTCAGCGATAGAGTGATAGGAAGAACGAGAATTTTTTCCACCCCCGATACGCAATGTCTCTAGCCTGAATGGCCAGAAAACAAGCACGATCGAACCATGGATTATGAGGAGAGCAAGATTTAGTTGAAAAGGAATGAAACCTGCTCATCACCATCACCGCATTACAGGCTCCCTAAGATATTCTTTTAAACTCTTATACATGCATCACTTATTCCTTCTGAGGTAACAATTATTTCAATTCTGCAAAGCTAGGAAACCTTCCGTTTAAACGTCCCTGGTCTAAATATTTTAACAATATATGAGGAAAGCCCATTTGACCTTAAGAAATCGTATACGGACCACAAACGTTCTCGTCCCCATTCTTTCATTACCTAAATACTTTTCATGTTTCATTGATTAACCCTATTATTATTCTTTTATTATATTATTATTATTATTATTATTATTATTATTATTATTATTATTATTATTATTATTATTATTAATAATAAAAACTTATTTTTTAAATTTATATGTATCCAGTACACGGGGGAACTACAGGAAATGAACTTTAAGGCCGGTATCCCAAACCAGCACCACCATGTTCCACGGTCGAGTTTTAATTTGCCCAGGAAGATAAAACTCCAACTGTTACGCGGAGGATTGAACCAGAGTCTCTCTTGCATCGAGAGTCGGGCGAGTCAACCTCCTCTACGCACGAGGCGTTCTTATATTACTTATTATTAATTATTATTATCTATTATTATTATTATTATTATTTATTATTATTATTAAAATTAAAAAACTTTAAGAAATCAAAAATTTTTGATAGCTTGAGTTTCTTAATTTTAATTCAACCCCTGTCTGCAGCTTTTAACTATTATATATATTAATTATATATATATATATAATATAATATATATATTATATATTATATATAATATATATATAATAATAATATTATAATATTAATATATTATATATATATATATATATAATATAATATATATATATATATATATATATATATCTATATATATATATATACTATATATATAATTATATATTTATAAATATACGGCTATATATATATATATATTAATAAATATATATAATATATTATATATATTATATATACTATAATAAAATTATTTATACTATATATATATTATATATATATATATATATAATATACCGTATATATATATATATATATATATATATATATAATATATATATATATAATATTATATATATATATATATATATATATTATATATATATAATATTATATTATATATATATATATATTAATATAATTAATAGAGAAGAGAGAGAGAGAGAAGGAGAGCGAGGAGAAAGAAATTTTAAAAATACTTTTTTCAATTAATCATCGTCATAATTTACTATACATCGTCATCGTCAAATTTCGCTATCGTCCCATCACTAATAAATTTAATATCATATAATATATTATATATATATATATTATATCTATATATATTTAATATATATATAATATATTATATAATATAACATATATTATATATTATATATATATATATATATAAATATATATATATATTAGTGATGGCGAATTAATTCGCATCGGCATCGCAAAAATCGGCCATTTTTTTTACATCGTCATCGTCCCCTGTCACATTGTCTCCGATTATTTTTGCCGAATTCATTTAGAACAAAAAAAAAACATTTTAATTAATATTAAAATCGATAATAATAATATTAATAATTAAATAATAATAATAATAATAATATTAATTATTTTATATTATATATATATTAATATATATATATACTATATATTATATATTCTATATATATATATATATTATATATACTCTTTTATTATTTTCCGTTTTTTATTTATATATATACACATTTTGCTTGTGACATGTTTCACATTCCAGTGCCTAATCGTTCGCCTTTCTGTTATGCGTTATATCCACACGTCATCTCCGACACATATCACATACACATACTTATATTAACCCTCTTCTAGACAACAATCTTCAGCATCCTATCCATTTTAATCCCATCGTGTAGGGAGAAAAAATTTGCCCACATCGTATGTCCTGCGGTGTCGTAGAAGGCGACTAGGGACGGTGGTAGTTAGGTTGGCTGCCCTTTCTACCACTTATCTTTTGCCAGGAATGGCTAATATGCAAGCCTCGGAAGAAGGTCGTGGATCGCAGTAAGACCCTTCTTATATCCTTAAGCGGCGAAAATGTTATGAATGTATCGTGTATATGAAATGTCAGAGGAATAAATGTTGAGGAGACTAGGAGAGAGGTGATGGATGTTTTTAGAAAGGGAAAATTTGCTGTGAGCCTGTGACTGAAACAAAGATGAAAGGAAACGCTGAAATGAGTGGTGTGGTGTGAATGTGTTTGTGTGTTGCTGTGGAAGAATAGGAATGAGCAGGGGAAAGCAGAGGATTTGAATTCTGATTGACTGAGTTTGTGGTTAGTGAGCTAGTGGTAGATTTTGTGTGTGGGTGAGTACTAGAAGTCTAAAGGTTAATAAGTTTGAAAAGGTCAAAATTTGTTGGTTGCGACATAATGATCCATCTGAGGGTAATTTGAAAAGAGTACGACTTTCTGGGGATAAATCTGAATGATGTTTTGGATGGGGGAATTAGGAGATTCAGTTTCATTTGCCACATATTTCTGCCATATCAAGGATTCTTTTTTCCAGTGTCACCCACCACTCCCGGACAGAGCGCCTTTTCAAGGAGGGGGTGTAATTATTTAAAACTTCTCCAAAAGTTCACGCCTCTAGCGCAAATACGCCATAATGAGCACATAGCAGGCTTTAAAAGTGAGGAAGCGGAAAGCAGAAAATTCACACAAAATCCCAGAGGTGGTGGGAAAAGCACAGGAACGGCACACAGCAAACTAGCCTAGAGTTACAATGTCAACACAATACTCGTGCGAAGATACAGCACCGTATTGTGCTAACGAAGGCGTCGCTAAAGGTGGTGGTACGCGAGTGATAAGTTCCCTCGAGGCACTTGCCGTCTGCGGTAACCTATAGGATAGAGATAAAGCAACAACATCGCCTTCGCAAAGATAGACGGTCAAGTGAACTGGAAAGTGCGAAAGTTTATAATAAGCCTTTTGGCCCGTTGACTCGACCTGTCCCAAAAGCCCGGGTGAAAAACCAGGAGCCCGCCCCCCACCAGATATGAGGAGG
>JABUQX010130693.1:0-7500 GCA_015478945.1 Trachelipus rathkii
CTGGCAACTGCGCATCATACAGAGGTGATTTGACAGCAATGTATAGACTTGGGAGCTGAGTTATATATAAATCAGTGAGCTACTCGATGTTGTATTCATAATCATAGCAAAAGTCTAAGGCAAACCTAACATTATTCACCAAAAACTTAACCTAGGCTCACGTTTCTAACACATCTTCGGCAGTTAACACAGTAATATCTTACAAAAACTCATCATTTCTCTAACAAATCAGTGTTATTTCCACAACGAATAACTGTAAACATAACAAAGTTTTAACCAAACATAACACAAAAATAAGTTCTTTATATACTAACCATCGAATATATGCTAACGTAACAACGTTTTTGCATTAATAAAGCTAACATAACATAACCTGAACTAAGAATGTAATGTACAACAACAAACCTAACACACCATACGTACTAATAAACTACTAACATTAACAAACTTCCGCACTTAACAGCAGTAAAGTACTTAACACATCGTACAAAACGTAACCTATTCACACTTTTTCAAGCATATCTCTAACATATCAATGTTAATTTTACATTAACATCGTAATATTTAACAAAAGTTTAGCATAAACCTGTCTAATCATCATACTGACAAAGAATATAATGCTAACGTAACAAATGTTTTACATCAACTTCGTAATATTTAACAAAAAATTCATCACAACCTCGTCTAAATATCATAATCCCCTGCGAATAATTGCAAACATAACAAAGTTTTAACCAAACATAGCAAAAAAATAACAAAATTTTATCCTAACATAACATAAAAATAAGTTCTTTGAATAAAATATCACAGTAAACCGTAATAGTTTACTGATTTTAAAGCAGTAAATCAGTAAATCAGTAAATCAAACCACCCATCCCTGCAGCCCCCCTACCCAGCCCACCCGCCTGTGATCTATTGAACTATTGATTCAAGTCATATTTCGAGTATCATTTTGGATAAACATAACATAAAAATAAGTTCTTTATATACTGACCTACGAATATGCTTAACCAACAAAGTTTTTAACATCAATAAAGCTAACATATCACTTAACCGCAACTAAGAATATAATGTACAATGCCAAAACCTAACATAATAAGCTAACATCCTGAAAATTCCCTACTTATCAAGGTAAAGTAGCTAAAATAGGTCATACAATACTCGATATGTTCCCACTTTTCGCGCATATCAGCAACAGGTAAAACCGTATTATCGAACAAAATCCCTTAACAAAGTGACCAATCTATCAAAGATACCAACATCTTGAACTAAGAATAGGCACTATCTTCATCAAAGTGTCACTCGTTTCGAGTATAACATCATTTGACCTATGAATAATCGTAGACTTTTTAACAAAATTCTAGGGCAAACCTAACATTACTCAACAAAAACTTAACCTAGGCTCAAGTTTCTAACACATCATCGTCAGTTAACACAGCAATATCTTACAAAAACTCATCATTTCTCTAACAAATCAGTGTTATTTTCACATTGTCATAGTAATATTTGACTATAACATTGCCTAACTTACCGAGTAAAACGGTTTCATTAACCCAAGTATCTAAAAACACTGGCATTACCTTCCGAGGAGAAGAGCCCAGGGGGGATGTGCCCTTGAAGGTTGTGTGAATCCTGCGAGGATCACTGAGAAGGGGTAATAGCTTGGGCACAGGCCTCAGCCCACTCGGGCTGAGGCCTTACCTCCTTCGGAGGGGGTGAAGCCCCGCTTACACTGATCGCCTGCTCCCCTGGGTCTCAGGCATGGCAGCTGCTGCCTGGTAACCAACTGACTGTCGTAAGTTATGTCAAGCAACCACCTTGACAACACTGACCAGTGACAATTTTTGTAGATGTTTGCTTTGTGATTAACTGCTGATGTGCAGGCCTAGGTAAGTTTGGACGATGTGTTCGGTTGCCTAAATTTTGTTGGGTCAAATGATCGTTTTTCGAGAGCAGCCATTTTTGATGAAGATGGTGCTAATGCTGGTTCAGATGTTGTGCTGACAGGTGATCGCTGTTAGGAGATTTTTCGACAGCTTTGTTGCTATATGCGCGAAAATGGGGCCTTCCGTATTATGACCTGTTAACTATACGCGATAAATGAGGAATTTTCGGGTGACCAGCTATTCATGCGCAAGTATCTAATTAACAATTGCAGTATGATATGTTGCTTTATTGATGTTGCATTGCCTGTATTCGTGGTCAGCAAAGAAACTGTATGTTATGTTTATCCAAAGCCCTGCTCAATGCAGGCCCGAATTCCAATAGATCGAACTGAAGCCACGCAGTGGGGCTGACGCGAACCCCACTGCTGCATCAGTAAACTATTGCGGTTTCTCTTGATATTTTATTCAAAAAGAACGGCACATGTTATGACCCGAGACTTAAACCTGACCATGTTGGTTAAATGTTACAGTAATCTCAGCTTAGGCGGGGTATATTGTTTTGTTAAGCCAGTAATGTAAACATTTATTACGTTAGCGATATGATACTGTCTATGACATTTTTTGTTAAATATTACGATGTTATCTTCAAAATTAGCCCATTGATATGATAAAGTGCGTTACGGTAATGTTAAGTACTTGCGCGATATGTCAGCGGACTATTGGCGTATGTTGATTGCATTGTGACCTTTGTATTCTTGGATTCGAGGCCTGTTATGTTAGCAACCAATACAAAAAGCTCTGTGTTACATTTTCCAACGCCTTCGATGATTGCTATAAGAAACATTTTTGTGTTATGTTTGGTGCTTTGTTTGGGGCAAATGATTTGTAGATCAGCCCACTGTGGTAACACCCCGTGTGTTAGAGCCTGCGGCAAGATTTGGTGTAATGTTGATTTACCCCTATGAGGTCACTCCTCATCAGTAACTCACCTGATTTATATATAACTCAGCTCCCAAGTCTATACATTGCTGTCAAATCACCTCTGTATGATACGCAGTTGCCAGATTTACCAGTTTGTTTAATAAATATAATAAGTATTGCAACTTTATGTAAATGGTTAAAACATAAAATCATTTTCATGTTTCATGTTGAAATTTTCTGAAAGGGGGGTGTAGTCTAAAAAGAGATAAGCTTAAAAATAAAAATTAGTATTGATATGTTAGAGACATGCTTGAAAAAACGTGTGACTAGGTTACGTTTTGCATGTAATGTTAGTTACTTACTATTGGCAAGTATGGTACTTTGTTAATGATAACAGTTTATTCGGACTAGGTGTGTCAGGTTTGTCGTTGTACATTATTTTCTTAGTTCATATTTCATGTTAGCTTTATTGATGTGGAAACCTTATTACGCTAGTATATTCGTTGATCAGTATGATAATTAATCAATGTTGTGATAAATGAGAAGTTGAAATATAACACAGGAACCTTACCTCTACAGCAACAACAACAATAACAACAACAGCCACAGCAACAACAACAACAACAACAGCTCGAACAACCTCGAGAATATATACCCTTTTGAACTGATATGGTTCATTCGTACGTTGTATTCTTGTTTACTTTCTTCTGATTGGTTGAAAGAAAGAATCTCATTACCTATAAGGGTTGTTTATACATACGAATTTCGCCAGTAAGACATTTTTCGCTGTGTTGATATGATGACCTCTCGTTCTGCTTCTACAGACGTCCTCTTTACGAGGATCTTTGTAATACCCAACGATGTATCATTTACATTTTTTCGTAAAACGAATGGAGAGCAATATATTACCTGTGGTCCAATTGGAGGTGCAAGTAATATACCTTTAATCATATCAGTTGAAGAATTCTTCAATATTATCGAAAGCATCGAAGCTTTACTGGTTTTGAGTGTGGAACTTTGTTAATGTTAACAGTTTATTTGTGTGTAAGTTGTGATAGGTTTGTCTTTGTGCATTATTTTCTTAGTTCATGTTACGCTATGTTAGCTTTATTGATGTGGAAACTTTGTTACGTTAGCATACTTTCGCAGCTCTGTATGATAATTAACCAATGTTGTGAGAAATTTTAGTTAAATGTTACTGTGTTAGTGTAAGATTAACGTTAATATGTTAGAGTTATGCTTGAAAAAGTAAGAATAAGTTACGTTTTGCATACCATGTTAGTTGCTTTACTGGTGTTAAGTATGGAACTTTGTTAATGTTAACAGTTTATTCCTGCTTAAGATGTGCTAGGTTTGTCTTTGTGCATTATTTTCTTAGTTCAGTTGATGCTATGTTAGCTTTATTAATGTGGAAACTTTGTTACGTTAGCATACTTTCGCTGGTCTGTATGATAATTAACCAATGTTGTGAGAAATTTTAGTTAAATGTTACTGTGTTAGTGTAAGATTAACGTTAATATGTTAGAGTTATGCTTGAAAAAGTAAGATTAGGTTACGTTTTGCATACCATGTTAGTTGCTTTACTGGTGTTAAGTATGGAACTTTGTTAATGTTGACTGCTTATTCCTGCTTAAGATGTGTTATGTTTGTCTTTGGGCATTATTTTCTTAGTTCAGTTGATGCTATGTTAGCTTTATTAATGTGGAAACTTTATTATGTTAGCATACTTTCGCTGGTCTGTATGATAATTAACCAATGTTGTGATAAATTTTTGCTAAATGTTACTATGTTAGTGTAAGATTAACGTAAATATGTTAGAGGTACGAAACCAAACAAGAATCATAGGTATTGCGTAATGTTTCGAAAACGAACCAAACAAGAATCATAGGTATTGCATAATATTTCGAAAAGTGGGAGGAGTTTGAACAATTTCTCGACTTGTATTTGATAACTCTAGTGAAACAGGAACCACATCAGCTTCGTACATGTTCGTTCTGTATGCATTGTTAGTTACTTTAGTGTTGTTAAGTATGAAACTTTGTTAATGTTAGTCATTTATTCCTGCTTAAGATGTGTTATGTTTGTCTTTGGGCATTATTTTCTTAGTTTAGATGATGCTATGTTAGCTTTATTAATGTGGAAACTTTATTATGTTAGCATACTTTCGCTGGTCTGTATGATAATTAACCAATGTTGTGATAAATTTTTGCTAAATGTTACTATGTTAGTGTAAGATTAACGTTAATATGTTAGAGGTACGAAACCAAACAAGAATCATAGGTATTGCGTAATGTTTCGAAAACGAACCAAACAAGAATCATAGGTATTGCGTAATATTTCGAAAAGTGGGAGGAGTTTGAACAATTTCTCGACTTGTATTTGATAACTCTAGTGAAACAGGAACCACATCAGCTTCGTACATGTTCGTTCTGTATGCATTGTTAGTGTTGTTAAGTATGAAACTTTGTTAATGTTAGTCATTTATTCGATCATAAGGTATGTTAGGTTTGTCTTTGGGCATTATTTTCTTAGTTTAGATGATGCTATGTTGGCTTTATTAATGTGAAAACTTTGGTACGTCAGCATATATTTGTTGGCGAGTATGTTGTGATAAATTTTTGTTAAATGTTACTATGTTAATGTAAAATAATAGTGATATGTTAGAGATCTGTTTGAAAAAAAGTGTGAATATGGTACGGACTGTAAGCAACGTCAGTTACTTTCCTGTTGCCAAGTATGGTATTTTGTTAGGTTTGATGTTATACATTATATTCTTGCATCAGGTTATGTTATGTTAGCTTTATTGATGTGAAAACTTTGTTATGTCAGCATATATTCGAGGGTTAGTATAAAAAAGAACATATTTTTATGCTATGTTTATCCAAATGATACTCGAAATATGACTGGAGTCAACAGATCAATAGATCAATACCCCAATAGATCAGGGTTGGGACGGGTAGGGGGGAGGTAGGGTGGTTTGATTTACTGATTCAGTGATTTACCGTTTTAGGGTATGTAAAAACGCAATTTTTTTACGTTATAAACATAAAAAGAATAAATTTTTTTAGTAAAAACAAAAAGTTTTAAAGAAATAAAGTTAAAAATTAAAAGTTTTTAAAAAAAAAAACAAAACTAAAAAGTTTTAAAGAAATAAAATTAAAAATAGCTAAAAGTTTTTTAAAACAAAAAGTTTTAAAGAAATAAAGTTAAAATAAATAAAAGTTTTTAAAACAAAAAGAAAAAAAAGATGTGAAAGGCAACGTTCTATATGTTTTGCTAGTTACTTTACTGTTGTTAAGTATTGAACTTTGTTAATGTTAGTTGTTTATTCGTGTTTAAGGTATGTTAGGGTTGATGTTATACATTATATTCTTGGTTTAGACTATGATATGTTAGCTTTGTTAAGCCAAAAACTTTGTTACGTTGGCATATATTCGTTGATCAGTATGATAATTAGGTACGGTGATGCAAAATATTACAGTGTTAATACGAAAATAGTAATGATATGTTAGAGATATGCTTGACAAAAGTGTGAATAGGTTACGTTTTGATTGTATGCAACAGTAGTTACTTTACTGTTGTTAGGTATGGAACTTTGCTGTTAACTGTTTATTCGCGTTTAAGGTATGTTAGGTTTCCGGTGTGTGTTGCTCGTACCTTGGTTTTGAACTATGATATGTTAAGCTTTGTTAGGCAAAAACTTTGTTACATTTGGCACTTCCTGTTCGTTGATCAAAGTATGATAGTGGGTACGGTGATGATAAATATTACAGTGTAAATAATAGTGATATGTTAGAGATATGTTTGAAAAAGTGTGAATAAGTTACGTATTGTATGCAAATGTTAGTTACGTTACAGTTGTTAAGTATTGAACTTTGTTAATGTTGACTGTTTATTCGTGTATAAGATGTGTTAGGATTGTGTGTGTGTACATTATATTCGTAGTTCATATGATCCTATGTTTGCTTTATTAATATGAAAACTTTGTTACGTTAGCATATATTCATTGATCAGTAAGATACTTACATAAGGTTGTGATAAATTTTTGTTAAATGTTACTATGTTAATGTAAAAACATCAGTGATATGTTAGAAAAAGTGTAAGTAGGTTACGTTCAGCGAGCTCAATGTTGGTTACTTTACTACTGTTGTTAAGTATGGAAGTTTGTTAATGTTACCTGTTTATTCCTGTTTAAGATAATGTTAGGTTTGTGAATGTACGTTATATTCGTAATTCAGATGATGCTATGTTAGCTTTGATAATGTAGAAAACTTTGTTACGTTAGCATATATTCATTGACCAGTATGATAATTTTAGACAAGGTTATGATAAAATTTTGTTAAATATTACTATGTTAATGTAAAAATATCAGTGACATGTTAGAAAACGTGTAAGTAGGTTCCGTTCTGCACTCAATGTTAGTTACTTTACTGTTGTTAAGTATGGATCTTTGTTAATGTTAGCATATATTCATTGATCAGTATGATAATTAGACAAGGTTATGATAAAAATTTGTTAAATATTACTATGTTAATGTATAAATATCCAGCATTTGGGTAGGGATGGGGAGGGGTGGGTGGTTTGATTTACTGATTTACAGGTTTAGGGTATGTAAAAACCCAATTTCTTAAGTTATAAATATGAAAAGCGTAAAATTTTAGTAAAAACAAAAACTGTTTAAAGCATATAAAAC
>JABUQX010130693.1:15000-20000 GCA_015478945.1 Trachelipus rathkii
CTACGGTTGAAATGCGAAATCAAGCAACAAATTTTGAATAATTGGTTGGAAAATGCAATTTGCATTTGTTGCGCGAAATAAATAGTTTTAAAAAGGTTTTTGAGTTTAAATTGGAATAGATTTTTTTTTTTTTTTTTAAATTTCATGGAAGATTGAAGAATAATTTAAAACGGCATTTTCTAATAATAATAATAATAATAATAATAATAATAATAATAATAATAATAATAATAATAATAATAATAATAATAATAATAATAATAATAATAATAATAATAATAATAATAATGCTATGTAGCAAAAAGTTTTTTTAATTTTTTTATTGAATCTTATATATTTTTTGACGCTGAACACAGAAATGACCTTCATTTTTTCCTATCATCGATACTTTGAGAGTTATTGCAATATTTAAGTTTTGGCATTTTTAAGGTTTGTTAATGAGCTTACACTGTAGGTACTTATTACAATTTTTTTATTTGAAGGTTTAAATTTACGAACATAAACCTATAAAAGACTTTTTACTTGATAAGATACATTCTAATATTCCATCCTATATATATATATATATATATATATATATATATATATATATATATTATATATATATATATATATATATATATATATATATATATATATATATATATATATATATATATATATATATATATATATATATATATATATATATATATATATATATATATATTATATTTAAATAGATATATATATATTCTCTTATATAAATAAACATCATATTCACCCCTCATATATATATATATATATATATATATATATATATATATATATATATATATTTATAACTAACCTCTCTCTATATATATATATATATATATGAATATTCTGTCTGTATATACTGTAGGTGTGGGCACGTGTGAGCATTGTAATCTAATAAAACGTAGTGAGGAGAATCCTTTATTGAAATTTATATTGCATTTGACTGCAATAAATATTTAACGACTATTTTGAACCGTTAATTTTGAATTTTTAAATTTTTTTTCTGTGTTTAAATTTTTCGTTTCGTTTATTAAAACATCTGTTTTCCATACAAATGCGTTTCAATTTATTGTAATTTGCTTTTTCGTTCTCGAAAAAAAAAAACAATTTGAATTAATAATATTTTGTTGCTTCATATGAATTTTCTCAAGGTTTTTCGTTCACTTTTAAGCTTTTTTTTTTTATTTTTGTTTCATTTTGCTCTTTGTTCATGTTGTTGCTTCTTTTTGTTTTTTTGTTGTTTTTATTGTTTACATTTATTTGTTATTTGTTATTATTTATTTTTGATATTGTTGTTATATTTATTGTTTTTTGCTGTTGTTGTTGTTAGTTGTTGTTGTTGTTCTACTTCTTGTTTCTCTCTCATAGTATTGTTTTTCTTCAAATTCATCTTGTCGTTGTTGTTGTTGTCGTTGTTGTGTTGTTGTTGTTATTGTTGTTGTTTTTATTGTTGTTTTTGTTGTTTTTAGTTGTTGTTGTTTTCTTCTTCTTCTTCTTCTTCTTCTTCTTCTTTTCTTCTTCTTTACGCTTGCCGCTTCTGCTTTGTAATCCGCCATTGTCTTACTTCTTCTTTATTTACCTTTATTCTTCTATTCCTTTTTCTTTTCCTTTTTCATACTTCACTTCTTTATCATTCTTCAGTATCAATATCAGTTATATATATATATATATATATATATATATATATATATATATATATATATATATATATATATATACTATATATATATATATATATATATATATATATATATATATATATATATATATATATATATTTATATATATATATACTTTTTCTATATATATATATACTCTATATATATATATATATATCTGCTATATATATATATATATATATATAGCAATATATATGCTATACTATATATGCCATAACCATATACTGCTGCTTGGAGTTGATAAATTTGGCAGGGTGTGTGAGAAAGGAGGGGCTTGAAGTAAACGTGGATAAAGTAAGGTTAAGTAATGATTTGTGAGTGGGGACTCCCTCAGTGTGAGATTATATTACAGATGGTGAGCAGCTAGAACAAGTTTTCTGAGTTTAAATATTTAGGGTATATGTTGGATGAGAGAAGGGAACGGACGATGCAAAGTGTAGTAGGAAAGTTTGAATAGCAGGAAGGTGGTTGGTGCAATTAAATCGTTGGTGGGTGCAAAGGGACTAAGTCTTGAGTGTGCTAGGGTCTCACATGAGGGTATGTTGTTACCTGTGTTATTGTATGGTAGGGAGACTATGGTGGAATAGAGTATAGATCTAAAGTTCAATGTGTTCCGATGGACACAATCTTAGGGGTGTGCTGGGTGTGAGAAAGAATTGATAAAGAGAGGAATAGACGTATTAGAGAGTGATTGTGTGATTGTGAAGAAGGGAGATTAGTAAAGGAGAATAAATGAGAAAGTATGTTGGAATGGTTTTGAGATCGTATTAAGGGATGATGAATGATAGTAGGTTTGGTTAAGCGGATGTATAGTGGGGAGTGTGGTAGAGGAATCGACAGGCTGGGAGACCAAAGAAAAAGTGGATTGAGTCGGTGAACGAATGTCTGAAGGAGAGAAATGTGAGTTTGGCAGAGGCAGAGAATAAAGAGTGCATGATAGGAGTGAATGGCGGGGTTTTGTATGGGGGCATGGTTTGTGGCCCACCTAGACCAGGGATGAACCCGCCTACATTTGACCAGATTTACCATAGTGAGGAGGATTAAATGTAGTTATGATTGCTTCTAGGGTGGATTTTCTGTCTGTGTGAAGCTATACCTAATTAATGGTACAGAGGGCGGTAGGCTGGGCTTTCTTTTCGACGTTTGTCATGTTCTTCTACTGCTTTCTTTTCCGATGCTTGTACAGCATCATACCCACAATTTTGGGAAAAAGAAAAAAAAAAAAAGAGAAAATATATATATATATATATATATATATATATATATATATATATATATATGTAACCAATAACAACCTTATACATATATATATATATATATATATATGTATGTATAATCTATATATAACTAACTTAACATAACCCTTCTAACTGCTATATATGTATATATATATATATATATATATATATATATATATATATATATAGCACCAACATATATATATATATATATATATATAACTTAATTCTTCAACACCTCATTTTGCTATAAATTATTGAGGGTTATAGTTGGCCATTTTTCGATCGCAGATAGATCGAAGCTCCTCTCAGAATAAAAAGGTCAAAACCAATAGCTTATTATGGGCTTAAGATTTAATTTTAATTTTTGTTTCTTTAGAGATTAATTAAACAAATAACACATAAAAATACATTCACGTACACACAAAAATAACTTTTTACACGCACACACACACACAATTTGCACACACACACACACACACACACATATATATACTATATATATATATATATATATATGCTATATATATATATATATATATATATATATATATATATAGCATATATATATATACTCACTGCTGTAACTCTTTATTAAAAATTAATAAGTATGCTATATATATATATATATGAGTTCAGAATCTGGCTGTGTTGGTTGGGCATTGAAAAGCATCGCTCATTTTTCAGAGGGTACAGTTCCCTCTCCCGCAGTTTTGGGTTCGGATCCTCGTTGACTACGTGAACGGACACAAAATATTGTCAGTCTGAGGCTAGGAGATTTTTTGTAATATATACATGCTGCAATTTACGGGGTATAGTGTATTAAATCTCAGCTGCATCAATACCAACAGAACCAACACATACCCACAGAACCAAAATCTATTCACGCCCACTAAATCATTCTTCTCGTAGCTGCTCCCTTTGGAAAAGCCGCATATTTAAGGATGCGAACCCACGGAACGGTGGCTTAGAAGCACTCTGATTGCGTTGCACTGCTGGGCCGGAGGACTTGCCATCAGGTCTCATGTCCTTAAACTTAAATATATATCCACTTGGTCAAAACCATTCAAATACTCTCCCTGACCAATCTCTGCTCTCGGGATTGAGATACTTTCCGATCTCGGGATTGAGGTTATGTGGTGAGAATGAAATGAAATGAAAGTATATATATATATATATATATATATATATATATATATATATATATATATATATATATATATATATATATATATATATGACAGTGTAGAATATAAATATACATTTGCATATATTCAAGCCCTCTCCTATGCATATGAATAAGTCTATTGTATCAAATAACTTGAAAATAAAGACTGAGAGTTTGAGAGAAGAAGAGATTCTGAGTCGAGACAAATTGTTTGATGGATTTGTCGTCGAATGAGAAAGAGTGGAGAAGAGAGAGAGAGAGAGAGAGGAGAGAGAGAGAGAGAGAGAAAGAGGAGAGAGAGAGAGAGAGAGAGAGAGAGAGAGAGAGAGAGAGGACACGAATGATTTTATTCATACAAATAATTTATCTTGCGTATTTCAGGAAGAAATTTAGGATTCCTTTTATAGATTAATTTTGAGAATTTAAGAAATTTAGAAATATTATCTAGAAATCCTTTACAGGTCTATTTAGGAAAATTAAAGGTCATTATATATAAAATTGAATGGGTTTTGCTATTCATATACCTATATATATATATATATATATATATATATATATATATATATATATATATATATATATATATATATATATATATATTTCTCTTTCTATAACACTCTCTTTATATATGCTATCTTTATAACTATTATCTCTTCTTTCTATATTATATATATAATTATATATATATATATATATATATATTATATACTCTCTATATATATCATATGATACTTATAGTATCTATGCCTTATATATGTACTTGTATCATATAAAGTATATATATATACTATAGGTTATATATATATATAATATACATATATATATATATATATAAATATATACTCATATATATATATATATATATATATATATATATATATATTTATATTTAGAGAA
>JABUQX010130694.1:5000-12500 GCA_015478945.1 Trachelipus rathkii
ATATATATATATATATATATATATATTGAATTGTGTAGACGTGTGTCAGTATTTGTTCTTATACATGTATATTTATGCATCCTTTCTACAGGCAATAATGTAATTTCTTTGCTTCCTTCCTCTTCCATCTTGCATGATTTTAATATCCTTTATAATAAAAAAATTAATTTTCTAAATTATTATTAATATGTGGACGACGAACGGAAAAATTTTGTTTTTCGACATTAAATGATAAAGACGGGTCTTAGGAAGCGCAAAAAGTAAACGGTTGAGACTCCTTATATAGTTATTTAATTTTTCAAAAATTCTTTGTTTGCACGTGGTTTCTCCAGTCTCCGAATATATATATATATATATATATATATATATATATATATATATATATATATATATATATATATATATATTTATATATTAAATATATATATATATATATATATATATATATATCTCTATATATATATATATTAATATATATATATATATATATATGGTAATAGTTACTTAACGGCTACACGTTAATAATGTAAATTAGTAAATGTATCGCATATCAAACGAAAGTTTAAATAAAAATAAGGATTTTTAGGGGTAAACGAAAAAGTTTTCAAGGTAATATAATTTTTTATGTGGATTCTGTTGCGGACTAGTTTTTTGCGCGTATATTGAAATTGAATAAAATATATTGGAAAAAAGGTGTGTTAAGAGTTAAGCGTCAGTATCTATTTTCAAGAGATAGTGTACGATCATGCTATTGAAGAGAAATTTTTAATGTGTCAAAGTGATGTGCGTATTTGCAATATAAAAAATTAATTGTTGAAATCATTAATTCTTAAAATTATTGCTTATTAAAATTAATTATTAAAATTATTAATTATTAAAATTAATAAAAGCAATAGTTAATAAACAAGGAATATAGAGGTAACACCTAACGTAACGTAACCTAACCTAACCTAACATAACCTAACGTAACGTAACGTAACCTAACGTAACCTAGCCTAACGTAAAGTAACGTAACGTAACGTAACCTAACTTAACTTAACTTAACCTCTTACCTAACCTCATTTCACCCCTACACCTATTTATGTATTATAGAGGCTACCTGCAAAAAAAATTTTTTTAGCCAACCTTTCGTTCGTCGTATGTGGCCCAGTTAAAGATGTATCTTTTCGCGATACTCAGATAACGCAAAAGGTGGGGAGCACAATATCGAGAGTGAAGAAAGGGGCATGAGCCGGCTGAGATTCATATATATATATATATATATATATATATATATTATATTTTATATATATATATATATTATATATATATATATATATATATATATATATATATATATATATATATATATATATATATATATATATATATATAGAGAGAGAGAGAGAGAGAGAGAGAGAGAGTCTTTTTTTCGAGGTATTGCTCTTTCATGCATTATTTGGTTACAATGAAGAAAACATTGATAGAGAAAATCAAGAGGAAGAATTGTTAACATTTAAAGAGTGAAACAGGAAGCGAAAATCTGCCATTTGTTTGGATCTAATCCTTTAAGAAGTTTTATGGAAGAAAAATAAAAGATTTGGTGCCAAACATTTGCTCCTCCTTTAAAATATATTTTGAAAAATACGATTTCGATTAAACTGTCGAAGAAGGAAGGAATTCTTTAATAGTGTTTTAATGATCATAAATCTGAAGGACCTGTTGGGGTCTGCCACCAAACTTAAGCAAGCTAAGGACACGGCGTCGTAATTTATGGACAGATGCCCTAAAGGTCGAGGTCAGGAAAGCATTTTATTTCGTTTGGAAAAGACATTTAAGTAAATGTTTTTCAAATTGTTCCTCAAACAAGTCCAACTGGAATTCCAACACATCAGTTAGCAGCAATATTTGTTTTTCCTTCTTTTGTATTTTTAAAAATATTATTATTATTATTATTATTATTATTATTATTATTATTATTATTATTATTATTATTATTATTATTATTATTATTATTATTATTATTATTATTATTATTATTATTATTATTATTATTATTATTATTATTATTATTATTATTATTATTATTATTATTATTATTATTATTATTATTATTATTATTATTATTATTATTATTACAAGAATTTTTGACTACGACGGGCTCGTACTTAAAGTTTGGGTCTTTCCTTTCGACTTACGTCATGTTCTTCTACTGAGCTATTTTGTTTCCGGTGTATGTTGCGCACCTCACCCCAAACTGGGGTCAAAGAAGGAAAGAAATAAATTATTTTTATTATTCTCTGTACTAATTTTGGATAAAACTTTTAGAATTTCCTGATCAATTTATTATTTTATTATCATTTTATAATTTGATTTTAATAAATTACCTTTTGAAATAAACTAACCTTGTTTTTAGGTTCGTTTCTTTTTTGTTTTGGGATTAGAAAGTGGGATGGACAAAATATAAATGGGACTTTAAAAGTGCGCTTTCTGATTGACTGTTTTCACTCAGAGGGAGAAGCTCTTTAAAGGTAATGGCAGTGGCATGCATGATTTATGCTAAAAGGACATCTCTTAAGAGAAACTTCACAATAAAGATTAACAAAATATAGACAATTCTCTCTCTCTGCTTCTACATCATTCATCTCCGTCTTCTCTCTCTCTCTCTCTGTGCGTCTCGTCATCGTCTCTCGTCTCCTCTCCCTCTCTCATCTCATCTGCTGCTATGCTCGTCTCTCTCATCTCTTCTCTCTCTCTCTCATATATTATATATATAATAGTATATAATACAATAATAGTGTTATAATATATATAATATATATACCGTGTATATATATAATATATAATATAGTGATAATATACTATATATATATATAATATATATATATATATCATATAAGGGTGTCCTGTGTGTGTGCTAATGTCACTTCTGGAGTTCTGCTGCAAACACGAACCCCTTTCCAGAATTGGGGACAAGACAAATTCAGTCCTAAATTGAAGGCCTCCGTGTCTCATAGATGAGGTTTGAAAGTTCTCATTACGTCTAAGGAAGCGAAGAAAATAAAAGAAGGAATAAATGGTGCACCAGACTTTATTAGCAGAATGCAAGAAAGAATGTGTAAAGGAGTTAAATATAAGTCAGAGAGCGAGATAGAAAGAGGATGAGGTTGTGGAAAGCGAATCGCACGAGTATTCATCAGAGGAGTGGGTATGTGGCTTGTGCAGAAAGGCAATAAATATATTTTGTAATAGCGATGTTATTAGAAAAGTGAAATTAGAGAGAGTCATTGAAAGTGGAGAGGCCTATAGAAAGAAAAGCAGTAGTTCTTACCATTTTAAGAAGAACAGTAAGAGAGGAATCACCCCACTGACCCTGATTTGGGATATGTACTCCATTCAAAGACTTAAGACGTCAGCAATTGGGGAAGGGCTAAGAGGCTCTGCTCTGAAGACGCCTCAAGACGATTACTTTCGTAGGATCACAATGTAATTCTTCCATGGAAGACCACGAGTGAAGGAATTACTGATAATATTAAGGACAGGAAGGTTTAAGCTCTGTGTTTTTAATGGTATTGCATTGGTATGGAGATTGCATCGAGTAGTCAGAAAAAAATAATCAATTTTGAATTTTAAAGTCTTAAACCAACAATGTTACCAATGTTTAAATGATTGCAAATCTCATTTACCTTGTAGAAAACCTACTTCAAGTAGAAAGTATGTAAAAAAAATGGCGCCATAACTAGCTATATGCTATACAAAACCTTAGATTGCAAAACCCACTGATACAATATTCGATGCGAGAGCATAAGTGCATGTCAAAGTGGCTGAGAATTAAGAATATCATAAACTATGCAAAATGGATCAAAGATCGCAAAAGCCTTAAATACATCTATTGTTACATCTGCCAAAAGCCGTTCCTTCTGATAAGCAATGACGAATTATATCGTGGTCAATCAGTCATTGTTCTTAATGGGCTAAGATCAAAATAGTCACTCCGAGCCGAGAACACCTCGAGGCGATAGTTACACCCTTTCACATAAACGTTATGTTCATTAAGATTTTTATTTTTTTTTATAATTTATGCCACCTTTAACATACACACAAACACACACATACACACACACGTACACACACACAGACCCTCACCCCCCCCCATATATATATATATATATATATATATAGTATATATATACTATATATAGTATATATAAATATAATATATATATATTATTATATATACTTATAAATATATTATAATAATATTATATTACTATGATATATATTATATATAATATATAGTATAGTATATAATATATATATATATATGTACTAAAAGTATAGTACTATATAAAATAATGCTATTATAATCTTGAGTATATTTGTAAAGCTAGAACTCTTTGGAGGCAAAAGCTATTCTTATGAGAGGAGAAACACAGCTCCAATCGTTATGTGTATTAGTTAATGTACGGTAGAAATTTACTTACTATCTTAATAAGCAATCTACACAATACTGTTTTTATTCTTTTTGTTTAGCATTATTTAAAAATCTTACAATAAGCCAATAAGAGTCTTTTTCCCTGTCCGGCAATATCTGACGCCAAAACGAGAAAAGACGTTAGTGAGGCTAAGACAACACAGCCATCAACAAGTGCCCAGGGCTTCGTCCCTGGACGCTAAAAATTATAATTTTTAAATAAAATTAAAGGTGTTAAATCTATAATGTAATGTCTTCATAATAGAGTCTTTGGGTAACGCTGTCAAGATTGGATACATAGGTATTCGATCACAATCGAAATAATCAGATAAGATACAAAAATTAGAGAGAAGATGGGCGATCAACAAACGCTAGCCCCCCCAGTAACATCGAACGTATGCTTTCGCCCTTGTGCCAAGTCCATTCTATCTAATAATATGATATTTGGATTCAAGTGCTCACCGAAAATGTGCTTGAACTGTCAATGACAAAATCCTTTTTTATTATACAATAAAAATTTATCTAATATGATCTGCGATCAAACTATAATAAAAGAATGGTTAATAAAAGAATAACATCAAAATCTATTTAATACACCTTCATCTTATTAATTATTGTACCCGAGGAGGTGAGTGATTTAATTCTATGTTTATTTGATTAAAGTGATCTCATCTACTCGTGCTACATTTGTGGTGACAACCCAGTATCGTGACTGGCGAAGATCAACCTGTGTATTCAAATTATAGATTAAATATATAATAATATAATAATCACAAATAATTAAATAATAATAATAATGAATGAACTGACCCAAGTGAAATTTATTAAAACAAGTCTGTGAAGAGTCATACAGTGATAATAACCTAAACAACGGTAATGAGCGGGTGAAAGTACAGCTAGTCATAAACAGCTGCCAAAGTGCATAGAAAACCGTAATAAAAAAAAAAAAAAAAAAAAAAAAAAAAAATTCTTGCCAATATGGTGTGGATTTCTCAGTATATGTCCTTAATGTTTATATGGGGGGTGGGTAGAGGAAAAACTCCCCACCATTGAGAGCCTCCAAAAGCACGTAAGCAAAAGCCTTCTCTAAAAATGTGAAACTTAAGAAGAGAAAAGTCAAATTCTCAAGTTTATGACTCACTATCCAAACGATTTTGTCCTGTTTAACTCCGACGCGGTAGGCTAAAACTGCTGGAAATTTGATGTAGAAGCGAGGTATCTTAAAAGAAAAAAAAAAAAAAAAAAAAAAAAATAAAAAATAAAAAATAAAGTCTCTTGTGATGAAGACGAAGGCCTATATTGAAGAAGACTTGGGAAAAGTACAAATCCGGCCCCACTAAAATAGGTGTGGCACAATTTTCGCCTGCTATGCAAGAAACGAACTAAAGCTCAAAATTGGCTGTCTGATAAAGTGCTGAACCGCTTTGTAATGTCGCTAAAGAATCAAAGGAAATTCTTCTCGGAGCAAATGGTAATTTTTATATCTTTGTTACCTATATAAAATTTAATCTGGTAATTCTTTTGTGTTATTAAAAATTAATTAAAATATATTATAGTTCAGCAGCATAATAATGTTATAAGTATTAAAAGTGAATAGATATATTTGGTTGACATAGGAAAATTTATAGAGACGCATGTAAAGGAAGACTTTCGTAGTTTCCTAAATCAAGTCCCCGAGAATGCAATGTATATGGTGCGTAAAAGGAAGGGATTGAGGGCTTTCCCCCATCATTCTGCACTCCCAGTCCCCACGCTGGAAGGAACAGGAAGGTTAGAAATGTGGTAACAAGCATATTTGTAATACGGGGATCGTAAGATTTTCCGTAAATGAAGGATGTTATAAAATAATGGAAAATCAGATAAACTTCTTTATGTGTCTTATGATAATAGAATGGACACTATAGGAATCTTTGTTGTATATTTATAAATCGTTTACAGACATGGTATAAGAGGTGGGAACCCCCCTATCCTTCGGTAGCTCTTAATCCCCCAAATCGCGGTAGTGATGAGAGTTGAGATGAGATGAAGCGGAAAAGAAACGGCTTATTGAAACAGCAGCAAAGTTAATTAACTTAATTGAATTAAAACATCTTTGAGGAAAAGAAAAAAGTTTGGTAACTGGGGTATGTTTTTAAAGAATAGAGGAAAATTTGATAGTCTAAAACATTTTGTGTGAGGTCTTTAACAATCGGGTTTTTAAATGCACTGACGGGAACATTCCGCATATTTTAAAAAAAAGTATTGTATTTTATTTATTAAGTATGATAAATTAGTGATATTTCGATTCCTCTGAGTAAAAAATTTAATGAAATATTCATTATAAGAAAATTAGTCTATACTAGCGAATTTATTTTATGTGCGTATTAGGGAAGAGAAGAAGTATGTGCTGATCAAGAATTAATATTTATAATATTTTATGTTGGACCGTCTGACTAATAGTAGTTTTTTTTGAATTAATATGAAATCACATTTAAAATCTATATGAGGAACGAGAGATATACCAGACGTTTCTTTCTGTGTACCATATTGAGAAGTGGGAAGGAGCAAGTTGAGCTGCTTGTGTCCTCTGTGACGTCAATCGGGCGAGAGGGTGCACGGTCTATAGGCAAGAAGAACCGCAGGCGTTTTAAAATAAAAAAAAAAAAAATAAAGAAAAAAAAAAAAAAAAAAAAGAAATTTGAGGTTTAATTCGTAAAAATGATAATAATTCTACGGCGAAAACTATTATGCAACTTAAAAGACGTACTCACGGCACAGCAGCGGGTCCAAGAACTGCATGAACGGCTGGGTGTTCTTGATCCACAGACTGAAAATCACGATAATATGGTACTAAAAGTATACGTACTATATAAAAATAATGCTATTATATAATCTTGAGTATTTTGTAATAGCTAGACACTCTTTGGAGGCTAAAAGACGTATTCTTTATGAAGAAGGTAAGGAAACAACAGCTCCAAATCGTTATGTGTATTAGTATGTAGGGTAAAATTTTCTTACATCTTATAAAGCATCAACAAGTGTAAGCGTGTGTTTTTTTTCTTTTTGTT
>JABUQX010130695.1:7500-12500 GCA_015478945.1 Trachelipus rathkii
TCAGCTGATTATGAAGCATAATGGGCGAATATGTTGGGAATCAATCAGCTTGTGAAACCAAATAAAAAGTATATAACCAGTAAGTATTCTCTGAAAGAAAGGAATGAGAGTTTGGAAGAGGCGAGAAAAAAAGTTCATAATAGGAATTAACAGCAGGTTTTGTATGTGGTGGGGTATGGTTGTGTACTTATCCAAGATGAACCCTACATTGACGAGATACCAAAGTGATTGTTCATCGTTTGTCTTGTGATGCCCTATGGTGTTTTTTATTTCATGGTATAGAGAGTATGTTTTTCTTTCGACTTACGTCATGTTCTATTACTTCTCTTTTGTTTCCGGTATGCAGCAATTAACCAACCAATCTTGTGAGGAATTAACATACTATTATTATTATTATTATTATATATATATATATTATATATATATATGTTATTATATTTATAATATTATTATTATTATTATATACATATATTATTATTATATTTATTATATATATTATATAGTTATATTATATATATATATATATTATATATATATATATATATTATTATTATTATTATTATATTATTATTATTATAATTATATATTTATTATTATTATTATATATATATATATATATATATATACATATATTATTATTATTATTATATTACATATACACATATATATATTATTATTATTATTATATATTATATTATATATATACATATATATTATATATATATTACAGATTACCACCACTCACGTATATATACATACATATATACATATACATACATATTATATTTATATATATATGCATATATTATATATATTATTATTATTATATTTCCATACATACATATTATTATTATTATTGATATATATATTATTATTATATTATTATTATTATTATATATATACATACATACATATTATTATATCGATTCTATATAAATATTTGAATTTTATTGTCAGATATATCGATGTGTTTATAAATCTATACATATATCGATTATAATATATATATATATATATATTATATATATATATATATATATACATATATATTATTATTATATATATATATATATATATATATATCCATATATTATATTATATATTATTACTATAACTTCATATATATTTATATAAATATTATTATTATTATTATTATTATTATTATTATTATTATTATTATTATTATTATTATTATTATTATTATTATTATTATTATTATTATTATTATTATTATTATTATACATAAATATTTAAATATAGATTCATATATATTTATATATATTATATTTATATTTTTATATATATATATATATATATATATATATATATATATATATATATATATATATATATATATATATATATATATATATATATTTTTTTTTTTATTTTTATTATTTATTTATGTATTATATATATATTCTTTCTTTTTTTCTTTTTCCTCTCCCAGGAAGGATTCTTCATCCTGTCAGCCGCGCAAGCGTCTTTCTCCAGACATCCCTCTGCTGCACTATTCCTCTTCTCTTTAGCACTCTCATTTTTGGTAGCTGACATCTTTCCAGAGAGTCCTCCACCGACTCCGCCCATCTCTTCTTCGGTCTTCCCTTTGGTCTTCTGCCCTCTGGTGTCCATTCCCATCTTCTTTTCGGCATTCTCTCCTGCTCCATCCTCTCCAGATGTCCCCACCATCTCAATCTCCCACATCCATCTTCAGTATCATCTTCTTCACACCTATATCTTCTCTAATTACTTCATTCCTTATTCTGTCTCTCCTACTCTTTCCAATCATAGTTCTTAATACCCTCATCTCCACCGCTTGTATTCTACTCTCCTCTCTTCTCGTTGTTGTCCATGTTTCCGCTCCGTACAGCAGCGTCGGAGTCAGTATACTGTTAAAAATCACTTTTTTAACCTCTATTCCGATGTTTTTATCTTTCATCATGGGGTATACGGCTTTCATAACTAATCCATACTTTTCCATTCGTCGCGTAATCTCTCCTCCACTTCCTCCCCTTCTGCTAAAACATCCTCCGAGATAATTGCAGGTATTTACCGCCTTCACCTCCTCCCCTCTCACCACCATCCTCATCCCCTCCTCATTTCCTCCGGTTATTGTTAATATCTCTGTCTTCTGTACGTTCATCCTCATCCCTGCTTCCTCCAACTCCTCTGTAAACAACTCCACCACCTCTCGAATCGTCTCCTCTCTCTCGTGCCACGGCCCGCATGCCATTACGTCCCTTCAAATTCCTCCATGTATCTCCCTCTACTTTCCTTATCACCAATGTCTAAATATAATATAAAACAGCAGTGGAGATAAAACACTCCCTTGCTTCACTCCTGTTTTCACCTCAAACCATCTATCGTTCTCGCACTCAGTTCTAACATTACAACTGCATTTCTCATACATACTTTCTATTGCCTTCTTTAATCTACCCCTCACTCCATAATTCCTCTCCATAGCTCTCCAGAGCTTTTTCCTTGGCACCGAATCAAATGCCTTTTGCAGGTCGATGAACGCTACAAAGAATCTCTTGCCATATTCCAGCATCTTCTCCGAAACCATTCTTAGTGTGAATAAGAGGTCCGTCGTTCCTCTTCCTCTTCTATACCCGTACTGTTCTTCTCCGAGTCTCGGCTCTACCTTCTCTCTCAGCCTCCTCTCCAATATTCTTTCGTATATTTTCGCCAGATGGTCCATCAGTGAAATGCCTCTATAATTATTACAGCTTCCTGCATCTCCTTTACCTTTATATATCGGTATTATTATTGCTTTGCCCCACCTTTCCGGCACCTTTCCCTCTCTCCAACACTTGTTCATCAAACTGATGATTCTCCCTCTCAACTCCTCTCCTCCCTCCACCACCAACTCCACAGCCACTCCATCCTCTCCTGGGGCTTTACCCTTCTTCATCCTTTTTATAGCCTCCTCATATTCTTCTACCGTTATCTCTCCGCCTTCCTCCTCCTCTTCCTCCTCCCTCGTCTGATCTACAGCTTCTTCCTCTTGTTCTCTGTATTCTACATTTAGCAGATCTTCGTAGTATTCGGTCCATCTATCATTTCTTTCTTCCGGTCTCACAAGAATCTCTCCGTTTCTATCTTTTATATTTCTAGTTACGGTTTTTGGTTTTCTATACGCCTTCGCCATCTTAAATATCTTTTTCTTCCCTTCGCCCACATCTCTCGTTATTTCTCCTGCCATTCTCTCCGTCTCCATCTTTTTTGCCCTCCTCTTTATTCTCTCTGCCTCATTCCTTGCCTGTACATATTCCTCCCTTGCTGCCGCTGTTCTTCTTTTCAGCCACTTCCTCATTTTCCCTGTTTTTACTTTAATTGCTTTTTTCACTTCTTCGTTCCACCATGGTGTATGTCTCTTCCTAGTACCTCCTACCCATCTTTTACCAAGAGTTTTCTCTGCCACTTCCTTAATGACATCCTGCAAGTCTTCGTTTTCTTCTTCATTCCTTAGGGTTTCCTGCATTTCCCGTTCATAATTTCGTCTCGTTTTTTGTTCTGCCAACTTCTCCACTCTGATCACTGCCCTCTTCTGCTCATTTACTCTTCCCTCCCCTCTTATCTTCATATCCGCCACCAACAGTCTATGATCCGCATCCAAGGACACTCCCGGGATCACCTTTACATTCTTAACCATCCTTTTATCGGAGACTATCATGTAGTCTATCACCGATTTTTGATCGAATTGTTGCGTTACCTGATTCCATCTATACCTCGTAAAGATGTGAGACTCTCTGTGCTTGAAAAACGTGTTCATTATTTTTAGGTCGTTTCTCACACAAAAATCAATCAACGCCTCTCCCTCCATGTTTCTTGTATCCTCTCCAAATGGTCCCAATACTCTCTCCATCTCTCTTCTCTTTCCTACTCTAGCGTTGAAATCTCCCATCAACAAGCACCTCTCCCCCTCCTCCTCCACCCCACCTCTTCCTCCATCAATTCCATAAATCTAGTTTTTTCCTCCTCTGAGTGCCCCTGTTGTGGTGCATATATCTGGTATATTCTATATTTTATCCGGCCTATCTTCAATACGCACATCATCAACCTCTCATTTATAATTTTTACTTTCTGTATACATGGTGACAGTCTTGGTCCCACTATAATTCCGACACCATGCTTTCTTATTCCTTCTCTCACCCCACTATACATCAGAACAAATCCTTCTCCCATTTCTTTACCCTCCTCACACCCCCTCACTCTCATCTCCGCCATCCCCAACATATCTATCTTCCTCTCCTTCATGATATCTATTATCTCCTCCTCTTTATCTCCATAGGTACCCACATTTATCGTGGCACACCTATAATTCTTAAAAGTGTTTTCCTGATCATTCCGTAAATCTCGCCGAAGTCGTCGTCTAAAGTTCTGTCCGGCTTCCGAGGCTCGCGCTTGAGTTCTGCAAGCAGTTTATTTCGGGAAGTGGCTTGCTAGGCCTATCCTTCCCTAGCCCTATCTCCTTTAGCCGAGGACACCTCTGGTGTCCTCGTTGCCCGGGGTGCACGACGGGGACGCGGAGTTGGCCTTTGCACCCCATTGCATTATTATTATTATTATTATTATTATTATTATTATTATTATTATTATTATTATTATTATTATTATTATTATTATTATTATTATTATTATTTTATTATCTATATTATTATTATTATTATTATTATTATATTATTATATATATATATATTAGCGATGTGAAACTTTTATGGTTCATATTACATATTTCAAACATATTAAGAGGGTTAAAATATTATTATTATTACTATTATATTATTTTTATTATGACATAGTTTTATTATATAAATACATACATATATTGTTAAATTTAACTAGAATAAATATTATACATTATTACATTATATTATACATATACATATTATTTATAGTGCTTATATACCCGGTATATAGTATATATATATATATATATATATATATATATATATATATATATATATATATATATATATATATGAATTTATATAAAC
>JABUQX010130695.1:17500-31739 GCA_015478945.1 Trachelipus rathkii
ATATTCTGGAAAGAAGTAAATAAAAAAAGAAAGAAGAAGGAGGGGTTAGGAGAGAGGGTTAAGGGAGGGGATGGGGAATGGATAGGAGGGGAGGATAGGGTGAGGAAAAGATGGGGGGAATATTTTAGAGGATTATTGAATGAAATGGGTGGGAGAGATGAGGAGGATTTGCAAGAGGTGGGGATGGGGGGTGAAGAGGGACGGGAAGGAGATATGGAAATACAAATGGAAGAAATTATTAGGGCGTTATCTAAAGGAAAAAAAGGAAAGTCCACAGGTCTAGATGGTGTGAGTATGGAAATGTTACAGATGGGAGGCAGAGGGGTAGAGGAATGGCTGTACAGGTTGTATAATTTATGTTGGAGGAAGGAAGAGGTTCCACAGGATTGGGAGGATGGTTGTTTGGTTCCCCTGTATAAAGGGAAAGGGGATAGGATGGAGTGTGGGAATTATAGAGGTATTTGTCTTTTGAGTGTAGTAGGGAAAGTGTATGGGAGAATACTAATTGAGAGGGTAAGAGATTTAACGGAAGAGAGAATGGGGGAAGAACAAGGAGGATTTAGGATGGGAAGGGGGTGTGTGGATCAAGTATTCACAATGAAGATGCTTGTGGAGAAAGGTATAGAAAGGAAAGGGAAAGTGTATGGGTGTTTTTTAGATCTGGAGAAAGCATATGATAGAGTGAAGAGGGGGGAATTATGGAGGGTGCTGGAGGAACATGGAGTAGGGGGTAAATTAGGTAAAGGTATCAGGGCATTTTACAAGAATAGTAGAATGTGTGTGAGAGTGTTAGGAGGGGAGAGTGAGATGTTTGGGGTGGTGAGAGGATTGAGGCAGGGGTGTGTAATGTCACCGTGGCTTTTCAATTGAATGATGAGGGAGGGGAGAGGGGTGGAACTGATGGATAGGGGTGATAGATGGGAAGTGAACATGATACTATTTGCGGATGATACTACCTTGGTGGCGAAGGATTCAGAAGGGCTGTAGTATTTGGTGAAGGAGTTTGAGAGAGTGTGTGGACAAAAGGGTCTTAAGATAAATCCAGGTAAAAGTAAAGTGTTAGTGTTTGAGGAGGAGGAAACAGATGAGGGGATGGGGTTAGAGATTAGAGTAGGAGGTGTAGTATTAGAAGAAGTAAAGGTTTTCAGATATTTAGGGATGGATTTGGGTAAGGAAGGAGGGATGAAGGAAGAGATAGATCACAGAGTAGGAGAAGGAATGAGAGCATTGAGTGGTTTGAGGGAATTATGGAAAGGGGGGATTTATCACATAAACTTAAGATAAGTATGTTTGAAAAAAATTGTGTTCCAGCGGTGCTCATATGGGAAACATGGGGGTTGGAATGCTAGGTCCAAGAAAAGAAATTGCTGGAAGTGTTTGAGATGAAAGGGTTGAGAGCGGTATGTGGGGTTAGTAAAAGAGAGAGGATTAGGAATAGGGTAATAAGAGAGAGATGTGATTGGAAGAATGGTTTGGTGAGAAGAGCGGAGTAGGGAATGTTAAGATGGTTTGGACATCTGGAGAGAATGGAGGAGCAGAGGGTGGTTAGGAGAGTTTGGGAGGCGGAGGGGATAGGAAGAAGAGGAAGGGGGAGACCAAGAAGAAGGTGGATGGATGGAATAAAGGAAATGCTGGAAGAGAGAGGGATGAGGGTGGAGGAAGGTAGGGTGTTGGCGAGAGATAGAATGGAATGGAGGAGGTGGGTGAGGGCGAGATGAAGGAAATATGTATTAGGGAAGCTAACGTAACACCATCCCCGCTTGCCGATATGTCCGTGTCATCATCATTATCATATATTATATATATATTATTATTATTATTATATATATATTATTATTATTATTATATTATATATTATATATATATATATTATTACATATTATATTTATATATATATTATTATATATATATTACATATATATATATATATATTATTATTATTATTATATATGTTATTATTATATAATATATATTATTATATATATATATATATATATATATATATTGTGCGTGTAACTATAAGGGTTTTATAGGGAGATACAACTATATATATATAATATATATATATATATATATGAAATAATAACTTTTATAAATAACATTTTCTAATGAAACAATTAAAAAGAAAGGTAATAGAAACCGAACTCACTTTTCAAACTTGATAGGTCCCCCAAATTACTATGTTGTTTGAATGTTTTTAAATAGATCACAATCTGTATGCAACTAACAAACTGAGTGTGTTGCCAGAACAAGTAAATGCAATGTAAATTTCCCAAATTAGATCTATATTCCAACACAAGAAAACCACTGGGAAGGTAGAATGTGTTCATTTTGTTTGTAGTTGTGTTATATTCATTTGTTACAATTTCCTTATATTTTTTAACATGCATATTAATTATTAATTATTACATCTTTTAGTGTTTGTATTTGCTCTATATTTATTTAAAAAGAAAAAGTTTAATATAATTAAATGAAAATAAATTGATTAAAACCTTTAAATTAATAAATTATTAAAAAGTTAATAAAAATCTTATTAGAAACCAAAATATCATTGATAATACATTTTCAGTTCAGGATTTAAAGAAATGATTGTTTCTGTTTTTGCCAATCAAAACTATGGATATTTGATGTCAGAGCAATTTGGTTGATGCCTTTTGGGGTTTAGCTCATTTTAATATTTTGTTTACTTAATAATAAAATTTTTTTAGAAAATTATGTTTGCAAATGGCAAAACAGTTTTCACTTCATAAACTAATTTAAAAACTGCAGCTCTACACCAAAAATTGACACATCAGCTTTTGTTTAAAATTTTAAGAGTTATGGGATTAACACTGCCCAACTTATGTGAATCAAGCTGTGGAATATAATCACAGAACCACTTCCATAGTTTGGCAAAATGTATTATAACTGGATCCTTGATGTCACTAAAAGATGCATCCTCACAATCTTGCAAAAACATAGTTAACATTGGAGAGTCAGCTTATCAGTTTTGTTATATTTTCAGACTATAATCTTTGATATAATGCTGAAAGTTTTTTTAGCTAATGTAATTGATTTTAATATTGATGTCTCAAAGAGATACGGTATATTAAAAGTTTTAGCTAAATTATGAATTTGTTTTTATAGGTGCAGTTTATAGCCTGAAGGAGACTCCATGTCTTCTTGTGTTCATATTTTTGCAGAAGATGATTGCTGGTAGAACTGTAATGAAATTGTAAGAATGAGAAAACATGATATTAAACTTTCCATATATATACTATATATTTTTTGCTTTTTTAAGTTGCAGATCATGTACTAATCCTGGCCAAGCTTAGTGTAATAAGTAAATTAAACATTTTGTTTGTATGGAAAAACTGAGAAGCAACTGTGGAGCTGAAGCTAAATAAAAATGAATGAAACAGAATAAAGGTAAAGCATTCTCAGATATCAAATGCGTCATAGACAATAACTACAAAAACCTAATGCTGAATTGTATCATAGAGGAAATATAAATTATTTTTCATTCTGAAACGATGGGATATGAAGCATTTTTAGGCCTCCTTTAGGACACTATGAACTAGACAGATACTTCATTTATCTATTCAGTTCGTATAGGAAACGACGCGGTGGTAGTGGCCTCTTAGTTCAACGCAATATTCCAACTTGTTTCAAATGACTGCACAGAAATCAACATTACTGTTGAATGTGTGAGACTGCGGGTCAAGATTATCTCTTATGCATAATAAATTTGTACAGAATCACAGTGCAGTTAATCATCAATACATCCATCATTATTATTATTATTCTTCTCTTATCATTATATTACTTATTCATTATTATTATTATCTACCTTATATCATTATTATTCATCTATTATTATGTATTTACAAATTCATATTAGTACATTCCAAGTATAATAGAATTTTACTTTAATTCTGCTCTCTCTCTCTCTCTCCCCATCTCTTCGTGCTCTCTCAGTATTCCATCTTCTCTCTCTCTTCTCTCTCTCTTCATCTCTCGCTCTCTCCTCTCTCTCCTCTCTCTTCTCTCTTCTCTCTCTCTCTTCTCTCTCTCCTTTCTCTCTCTCTCTCTCTCTCTATCTCTCTGCTCTCTCTCTCTCTCTATCTCGTCGTCTCACCTCTCTCTCTCGTCTTCTCTCTCTGCTCTCTTCTCTCTGCTCTCTCTCTCTCGTCTCTCCCTCTCTCTCTCTCGTCTCTCTCGTCGTCTCTCTCTCTCTCTCTTCTCTCTCTCTCTCTTCTCCCTCTCTCTCTCCTCTTCTCTCTGCTCCTCCTCGTCTCTTCTGCTCATCTCTCTCTCTCTCTTCGTCCTCTTCTGCTCTTCTCTTCTCTCTCTCTCTCTCTCTCATCTCCGTCTCTCTCTCTCTCTCCTTCTCTCTTCTCTCTCTCTCTCTCTTTCTGTTCTCGTCCTCTCTCTCTCGCGTCTCTCATCGTCTCTCTCCATCTATCTCTCTCTCTCTTCTCTCTCCTCTCGGTTCCTCAGATTATCTTCTGTCATCCTTCTCTCTTCTCTTCCTCCTACTCATTATCTCCTCTCTCTCTCTCTCCTTCTCTCTTCTCTCTTTCGCTTCTCTCTCCTTCTATATAATATAATATATATATATATATATACCTAATCTTCATATTATATATATACTACCCTCATCTCTAGTATGATATACATATATAGAATATATAAGTATAGTATATATATATATATATATATTGATTCCACGCGTCGTAAAATTTAATCAAGAATGTTCCAATGGTAGCATTTCTCTGTCTGTATCGTGATCAGAATTCAGTCGAAAAATCATAACTGCAACAACTTTCTTGCAACTATAATAAAAAAAATCTTCGAAATCTTCGTTTTAGGAAGAAACATAGAAAGGAGGAGGTTTACAGAATATTTATTACCCCTCCAGATTAAACTTGTTTAAGATTGTCTTTGATAATGATAATATGAATAAAATTTAAATTAAGTTTTTAAACGATTTTTTAAATTAGGATATTTTTCATTATTGAAATTTTCACAAAATATAAAAATAATTTTTGATGTTTAAAAATAATATAAATAATATTTTACCCTGTATTATAGATATATTATATTATATAATATATTATATATATTCTAATATATATATATATTATATTATTTATATAATATATAAATTTATATAATTATTATGTATATATAGATATTATATTAATATTAATATAATATATATAATTATATATACTATATTATATATATATATATATATTATATTATATATAGTAAATCGGTTGAATGGTTGAACAAAGTGATACTGAACAAATCTCGGGGCAAATGAAGGAGGCAACTTGTTAGGTACGTGCAAAAGGAAGTGTGCTGATGTGCTAACAAGTAGGAAAGTCAAGAATGTACAACAGTGAAATGGGTGGACATGCGAGGTGACTGAAAGACGAGGCGGTTTAAACAATCAAGGGTAAAAAAAAGCGAAGCGTGGTTAAATAAAAAATGTACTAAAAACAAATGCTGAAGTTTCAAAAGAAAGATGCTTAGGAATTATATAAGGAGGAAGAAAAGAGAAATACTAAAAGGTGTATAACGTAGGGAGACAAACATAGAGGTTAAAACATGAACAGGTTTGGAGCAAGGAGGTGATATGAGGACATACAGGAAAAAGGAAGCCTCCTTCTGGAGGCAAGCGCGCAAAGGTTAAGAATGAGAAAAAAGGGGAATCCTGCTTCAGATATGAAATAGGCCGATGGCGGTGATTTTTGTAAACTGATCGAAGGAATGGATGTGAGGGGAGTGTGGGAAAGAACAAGACATTCGAAATCTGCAACAAATATTTCAAACAGAATCGATGCGCGTGTTAGTGGAATGGTGTGTGGTTTTGATGGGTGCAAGAAGCAAATTAGGTATTTGGGGATGAGGTTTATTAGTAAGGAGGGAAGGGTTATGGGTAGGCGGTGAACGAAAGTTGAAAAAAAGAATGGTAAATCTGGCAGGTAATAGATCGAATTACTAGTGAAATGATCAGAGCGGAGGCGAGATGGGATTTGATTGGATTTGGAATTGTGTAATAAAGGTTTATGGAGGGTATAAGTTCCAAGGGATTGGAGGAGAAGCGTGTAATAGTACCCTTGTATAAGGGTAAGGGAGAAAAGGGGAACTGTAAAAAATTATAGGGGAATTAAGTTAATGAGTGTTGTAGGAAAGGGTATACTGCTGGTATTTTGGTCGGAAAGAGTGCGTCGAGTGACTGAAGGAGCGATTGGTGAAGAACAAGTTTGCGTTTAGGAGTGGTAAGAGGATGTGTGGATCAAATCTTTACATTGACAAATGTTGAGAAAATGGGGAGAGAAGAATAAATTATAAATATTAGGTTTTATATGGATTTACAACAGGCGTATGAAAAAAATGAGTTAATAGGGAAGCTTTATGGCAGGTATTGTGATATATTGCGTGTTGGTGTTTGGTGGTAGCTTGCTGAATGGAAATCAAGTATGGTATGCGAATTAGTGGAAAGGCGTGTGTAAGAAAATAAATGGTGTCAATGGTGATTTGGTTTAGGATTAATAGCGGATGAGACAGGGAGATGTGTTATGTCCTCCTTGGTTATTCATAGTATAGTATGGATGGGGTTATGAAAAGAATTCGAGGTGGGATGGCAGGAAATGGTGTTAGAATGATGGAGAATGAAGGAGTGGAGGGTTGCCTACCTAGTTGTTAATTGCGGATGATTTGGATTGTGTTGTCGAGTCTGAGAGTTTGGAGAAGAATTGGTGGAGAGATTGGCAGGGTGTGTAAAAGGAAGGGGTTTGTAAAAGTAACGTAGATAAGAGTAGGTTATGGTTGTTGAATGAGGACAGTGCCTCAGTGGTGAAGTTGGATGTTAGAATGAAAAATTGGGAAAAAACAGCTGGGAGCAGTGTCTGGGAGGTTTTAAAGTATTTGTGAGGGTAATGTGGTTTGGATATTGAGAGGGAACGGATGATCGAGATGGTGTAGGAAAGTTGTGAAATGGCAGGAGTGTGGCTGGGTGCGAAGTTAATCGTTTTTTGGTGATGTAAAGGACTGAAGTCTTGCAGGCGCTAAGCACATTCAGGGGGTTATGTTGTTACTGTGTTAGTTGGTAGTAATGGTGTGAGACTATCGGTCCTGGAATTAAGAAGTATAAGATTAAAGGTTTCAGTGTGTTTCAGATGGACAGATCTTTTAGGTGGCGATGTCTAGGCTGTGAAAAAGAATTAATTAATAAGTGAGGAATGAAAACGTATTTGAGAGAGTTATGTAGTGAAGAAAGGGGTAAGTGAGAGCTACTTGAAATTTACTACAGTATATTGCATGGTTAGGGTACCTGTGAAGGAAGGATGAATGAAAGTCGGTGGTTAAGCGGATGTATTGGAGAATGTGTTGGGAATCGCTGATTCTTCGGCTGGGAGACCCGAAGAGAAGTGATTGAGTCGGTGGAAACGAAGTGTCTGAGCGGAGAGAGAATGTGAGTTTGGCGAGGCGAGAATATAAGGTGCAGTGAAGTAGGAGAGAATGGCGGGTTTTTGTATGGGGCATGGTTGAGGCCCACCTGGGGCCAGGGGATGAACCTTACATTGAATAGTCACCTAGGCCATAGTGAGGGTCCGTCATGGGTCTGATGATGCTCTAGGGTGGATATGTTCTGTCTGTGACGAGCTCTCACTAATTAATGGTAACAGGAAGGGCGGTAAGGCTGGGCTTTCTTTTCGCTGTTGGTCATGTTCTCCTCCTCACTATCTGGCTTTCTTTTCGCGAATCTTGTACAGAGGCACCTTACCCCAATCTTGGGGCAAAGAGGAAGGTGAAGCGAAGAAAGAAAGAAAGAAAATATATATAAAATATATATTATATATATATATTTATATATATATTATATATATTATAATATAATATATATTATATTATATATATATATATATATATAATAGTATATATATATATATAATAATTATTAAATTTAAAACAATCTTACAATAAATCTGTAATTGTTCGGTCACTCACTCTTTTTTTCTTTCATTATGAGTTTGGGGACTGTTTTTGTTCTTTTGGTCAATTATTTTTTGGGGGTGGGGTGGAGGGAACGTATCTTACCTGTGTGTGGCATATTTGAATTAAATTTTTTATTCTTTATGTATCTTCTGTCGTATAATTTACGTTTGTGTTTTTTTTTGTGTCTGTTTTTTTTCTTTTTGTGTTTTTTTTTTGTGTTTGTTATTATTGTTCTTTGTGCTTTGGTGTCGATAAGGTTGTCGATGGGTGCTGGTTTGTTGGTGTCCTGCCTTGGGATTTCCTACCTCTCCTCGGCAGAGGGGAGAAGCACTGGAAAAAGAGGGAGTGGATTGAAGGATGAGATGATTAATGATTTATTTTAGATTGAGATGAGAGGACAGAGAGATGATTATGATGATATGAGATTGAGATGAATTGAGAGATATATGATTAGATGATTGAGTATTATTGATGATTTGAGAGAGATAAGTTGGGCTGGGGAAAAGGCTTGTTCAAGATAGTCGGGTGCGAATAAGTTATTAATCGCGATAAGCAGGTGGGCGGGTTCGTGGCCTGGGAGGTGGTGGCAAATGCGTTCGTGATCATATATATGTGAATAATATTAAGGTCACGTGGCTGTCAATAGTGAGAGCAGAAATAAATGTTTGAGGTTTTAAAAGGGAAAGTTTTGTACGTTGTCTGGTACGTAATTGATGTGGAGATTTTAGTCGTGTTTGTGGCAGGGCGTGCAGTTTTTAATGATTGTTACAATTAAATTTGGTGTTACGGTTGTGTGAAAAAATATGGTTTTTGAAAACATTTTAGGATGTTGTGTGTAAAAGCGTGAATTATTTGGGAGTGTTTGCAATAGGTTTGAATGTTGGAACATCCGTCTGGAAGGAAGGAAGTTTTTTAGGATGAGGTAAGTTTTTTTGCGAAGTCGTGCAGTAAGATCATTTTAGTGAAGATTTGGGGGATGTTATCTGGTGTGGTTGGAATGTGTGATATGTGTTAAGTATTTGATGTTTGATAGGTTATTATGTTGGTATGGTTATATTTTACCAATTTAATATTTTGGAGTGCCATTTAGCAGATCCAATAAAATAGTGAAGTGTTTTGGATTTGGAAATGGTGCATAGAAGGAATGAACAGTTGGGAAAGAGAATGAATGGGGACATTGGGTAAGAGCTGAAGAAATGGTAAATGGTAAAATAGATGGAGTTATTGGTGAAATATTCAAGAATGGAAGCGAGATTTTGATTGAACTGGATATAGACATTATGTAACAAAGCCTTTGTGGAGGTAATTTCCGAACCATTGGAGGGAAGCAGTAATGGTCCTTGCATAAGGGTAATGGAGAGATAAGGGGGACCTATAGAGAATGTATTGAGCTTGTAAGGGAAGATATGATGCTCGGAATTTGGGCTTGAAAAGAGAGTGGTCTCGGCTATTGTTTGGGTAAAGACAGTGGCATTTAGATACATGAAGAGAGTATGTTAGAATCAGTTTTTCTCACTATTGAAACAACTTGAAACAAGAAGAATAATATCGGTTGCAGGGATACTCTTTTCGACGAGCAAAGACGCGGGCTTTTCCATCAATACAAAAGTGCGCTAACTCCTTGTGTGGTCTTTTCTCGACTACTGACCAATCTTTTCTGGCCTCTTGGCCAAAAACACTCTAACAACTTTTGTAAATTTGTTCTTTCTCCTCTTATTCGATCTGATGGTTCTGTTCTATTCTATGACTGAAAAGAGCCAATCTCTTCGGCTCGATATTTTCCTCTAACTCAAGACTGGACGATTCTGGCATTTCCTACTCCTTCCTCTCTCAGGTGTCCTACTATGCTTTTGCCTGTGATTAATTTGATCGGGTGCATGGGCTCAATGAAATCTAACGAAAGTTAAGAATGCGGGTTGGCCGGATGGCATTCCCTCCCCGAGTTTTGAGGGAGTGTGCTTCCGTGCTACCCTGCCCTCTATATTCTCTATTGTCTCAATACTAAACACTTTCCCTCAATGTTGGAAGCACGACACATGTCCAACCTATTCGAAAAAGGAAGCCGCTCTGATCTTCCTAACTATCTATCGCCTTATAGCTCTTACTTGTATTCTATCTAGGATGCTTTGAAAAACCCTCTCTCAACATCATTTCTTAGATTCATCTTGGAATCTCATTCACTTTCTTCCGATCGACCATCGGGCTTTTCGGAGCTCGAAGGTCTAAATGACGAATATATTTATCTTACTCGATTGGAAAAATATTATTTAAACCCTTAGAATACGGGAGACGACTTGCGTGGTGGCGCTTGACATATCCAAAACTTTTGACAGGGTATGGCACGTGTCACTGCTCTACAAGCTCCCCTCCTTTGGGTTTTCCTCCTCCTCTTTTGCTATTTACTATGTCTAGTATCTCTTTCACAGATTGCTCAATATCAGAGTTTAGCTGTTGTTGAATGGGAGCCGACGTTCTCTTTCTTTTTCTGTCAAGTGGTGTTCCTCAGGGTTCTGTCTTTATATAATACTTTATTTTAATTCCTCTTTTTTCATTAATGATCTTCTACCTGCACATCCTACTCTATTCCACTCTACCGATGACTCGACCCTTCTTCTTCAACTCATTTCAATTCTGCTCTTTCTTTTACCTCTAGAATTGCCTCCCTCGTCTTAATTTATCCGATTCTATTCTCGCGATCTGGGTAGAATTTCCGGGTACGGTCGTCTGAACCTTGTAAAATTCAATTCTTTAATAAACTCACTTCTACCAAATTCCCCTCTCATAAGACACTCCTTAACTTTTCCTATCACCTCTTTGAAGCGGTTTCATCTCTCGCTACTCTTTCTGTTTCGACAATATAACCAATCCTTGGACACTTAGATAACAAAAAAATGTCTTGGAAACCTCACATAACAACGTTGCTAGGGGGGCATCAAAGAAACTGGGAGTGTTGTTTAGACCTGCGAGACTTTTTTTTTCCTCTTCCCAGTTGCTTCAGCTATATCAGGGGCCTCATCCGCCCTTGTTATGGAGTAGAGTACTGTCTCATATCTTGGAGAAGACATATGCGCACATACATTTTGGATAGGGTCGAGTCAAAGGCCAAAAACGGCTTATAAACTGTGTCTGTACTTTTCAGTTCCTAGACGCCTCTATCTTTGCGGGTGATTGTGGTGCTCTTATCTCTTTTTTTCTAATAGGTCCCGATCGCTGGAGTGGCGACAGATGTCTCGAGGAGCTTATCACTCGCGTACTCCACCTTTACGTCGCCCTCGTAACAAAACTAGGGGGTCTGTGTCTGCACATGAATTTTGCGTTGATGTAGGTAACTCCAGGCTGTTTCGCTGCGGTGCTTCCTTCTTTCATGCCACATCTGTTCTGTGTGTGAAATTCTCTTCCATTTCCTGTGTTTCCTGCTGAATTTAATCTCCCTCCACTCAAAAGCCTGCGTCTGTGCTCCATACTGCGTAACTTTTGCTTTAGTTTTGACATGAGGCTGAAACACACACTCCTTGAAATAGGGCTTTTGCCCGTGAGTGGTGGTGACAACTAGTAAAAAAAAAAAAAAAAATTACCGAAATTTTTGATTACTATAGCTGCGTTTCCAGAATTGTTCATATAAATCTTCATTGTATTCTTCATGAAAAGAAATTTTTTTTTTTTCATTTGCAGTAACTTTAGTTTATTAAATTAGTATGGGTTTCGGCAAAATTGCACGGCTGGGGTAGGATCGTATATAGGTATTGCTGAAGTTTAGCCAAGCTAGAATGTGAAACATGGGAGTTATCCTTGTGAAATGGGTTCAAATTGAAGTTGTCGTCAAAAAATGACAACCTGGTACCATCAATATATAATACAAGTATGAGAAATCACTGGGAGAGAGTCATCTTTTTGTAATGAAGCTAGAGTTATGGGATTGGAATCTAATATAGACTCTGTTGGATTAATAAGAAATGTGGCTTCTGATGGAGTAGTTGAAGAAACATTCACTGTTTTCTGGAGGTTCTCCAAGGTCTGACATTATGAAGTTGAAAGATTTATTAGTGAGCCATCGGGTATGTGGCTGTTTAAGAGAGCAGGGTGATTTGAATTAGTTTGGAAGATGTCTATGTTATCATTCCTGAAGATTATTGTTGTAGAACACTTAGAGCTTTTCGATGTTTGCGTTGGACGGCTTTTCATTCACGTTTTGAGAAGGACAAGAAGCCCTAAGAGATAGGGGCATCTCATCAAATTCAATTTGGGAACTAGGATCCCATGTGATATTCTAAAGATAGAAATCATTGCGTAGTGCTCAATTAGGGAACTTCGAAAGGAATTATGTATCGGCATATATAATATATATAATATTAATATATATATATATATAATTATAAATATAATATATATATATATATATCATAGTATATATATATCTATATTATATATATATATATATATATTATATAAATAATATATATATATATATATATTATATATTATAATATATATATAATTTTTACGGTTATACGTAAATATATATATAATAAATTATATATATATAAATAATATATATATATATATATATATAATATATATATATAATAATCTATAATATATATTATATATATTATATATATATATATTATATAATATTATATAGGCCGGCTCCGAAAGTTTCAGTGTAATCGAAAACATAACATCTAAGGAACAATAAATAACAATTTTTTGATCTTCAGCCAGTAATTTCAATTCGAAAAGCAAAACTCAAAAAAAAATTTATTTTATTCCTAATATTATATAATCATTAAATATTAGTAAAATCTTTACACCTGAAATATGCAACGGCTCTGATGACTATTGGAAACCTCGGCATTAAGTCCTCGAGAGCAAAAGATCGGGCCAAATAACCACTTTTTTTTACGCGGCTTTGGAGAAAAAAATATTTTTCTTTTTTATAATCCTTTTTAAGGAGGGGGGTTCCGTGCCGACGGATGGAACAAAAAAAAAGTCCCGTCGGTCCCCCGTTAGGCCGAAGAAAACCCCGAACTCTATCCATTCGTCTTGTGTTCCGACACCTCCCGCGCAGCGACCCCGGGTGTTTCGTTAGATGGAAAAGAAAAATTCAACATTTTGGCCATCCATTTTGCGTGCTCAAGATCGAGTAAGCGCGGGCATCCGTCGAATTTCCTCCACTCCCTCAAAAAAATGCTAAATTCTTCAAAGATTTATTCAAAGAATTTTAATTTTTTTTTTAAAACAAACGAGCGCTTTATTATTTTTTTTTTTTTTTTTTTTAATTTCCGCGGTAAATAAACTCTCCTGATCTAATAAATAGTGCTATCCAGAGGTTTTATGTAGTTATAAAACTTGTTTCCCTTTTACAATTCAAGATTTCATTAAATAAATCTTTATCCTCATATAAATATATATATATAATTATAATATAATATACATATTATAATATATATAATAGTATATAAAAGATAATTATAATACTTATATATATAATATCTATATAACAAATATGTATATATGTATAATTATATATATAATATATCAATATATATTAAAATAATAATAATAGAAAAAGACAATAATCCTTTTATTACCGGTGTATAAATTAAGTACACCTATATATGATAACTTACTACAATTTAATTAAAAATTTTTATAAAATATATATATAGATTAAACTATATATATATAAATAGATAATTATATATATACATTTTATTAATACTTATATTATTTTTAAAATATTATGTATAAATTATACTATTTATATTTTAATATTATTTATATATATCCAACCGGGGTGGGAAACAACAAAACAAAAATAATATAAGAACCCATGACCTAATCTAGATATATCGTAGACCGTACAGAGATTGGAACAATAAACCATATTTGTTTTAAAGAATACATACACACAAAGATGTTCGAGAGGATACCGTAACAAACTGTCAGGTGCTATCCGTGTGACGGCGATACTAATAATAACCATTAATTCAATGAACATCTTTTGGGGTGGTTGCGTTCAGATTCCTTGCAGGTTATTTTTTTTTTTTTTTTTTTTCAGTGTGGTAATTATATCAACCGGTTGACGTTTTGTTCTGCGATAGGTTGGTTGAATAAAAAAACCAGATGCGAATCGGTTGAATCTATGTTGTCGTGGATCTCCGACCCTCCCGCATCGAATACTTCGAAAGAGGATCAGGGCAAAGTTTTGGCGTCGGTTGTGACTCTAGTCGGGGCGTTAGCGCCTAGG